>OY987243.1:23043136-23331220 GCA_963920765.1 Ulota crispa | reverse complement strand
AGTACAAGCTGTCGCTCACCCTCTTCATGAAGCACGGCCTGCGCGTCACCCTTCGTCCCCGCCTGCCCACCACGGCAGGCGCGTCGTGAGCACTCATTCGTTCGAGAGTTGCAGGATAATTCGGCTGTGGTCAAGGATCGGAGATCGAGGGGAAACGTTGACAGAGTGGGAGCGGAGGAAAAGGGAAATGGTAGAAGGAGGGACCCGATGCTGGTCCATCATGGGCGAGCGGTGAGCTGGCTCAACGAGGGTGTGGAAATGAACACATGGGTGCCAATGTAAATGTAAGAAATCGTATCAGGAGGAAGGGCGATCCAGGATCCCGGCTTGTTTGGCAACTGGATTATGTCTATCAATCTAATTAGGGGATTTGAGGGAGTGTGAGCGAGATCGTGGGCGAAGCAAGAATAAGAACGTGACCCCGTTCAAGCGGACGTGGGCACGGCGCGGCAGCGGCTGCAGAGAGTGATGTAAAGGAGGTAGTGATCGTTGAGGTGGGTGCACGCCAGATACGGTAGAGAGTAGGAATTAATTCTTGCACGCTGAAATAATAAACAGTCGGTGTGCGTACATTGGACAAGCAATCAAAATGATGATGATCTGAGATGGAGGTTGCTGGAGGTATAAGTGCGTGGTTAGAAATTTAGAGTGCATGGGTTGAAGGTGGGGCGGTACCCGGGTGGGTGACGACGATTGTACCGCGGCCAGCTGCGTGGGAATCGGATTTGGTGTGGTGGAGTTATGCGTGGGTTCCATGTACCGAATGCCAATGCATGTGGGACGTTGCGGACGGAGTTGGCAAGTGAGGAGATTCGGGGATTGAAGCTCCCAGAGGTTGTGTGCATGTCCAGTTCTAGGATTCACACAGATGTGTGAAGTTCTAAATATGCATAGTTGCAGTGGAGACTTGGTTGGGGCTCCTCGGACAGGTCTATGGACAAAAGTAATAGGGCGACTATAAATCTTCCATGTGTAACATCTGAGTAGATCATGCATATAATTCTGCATAAAACATCTGCTTGAAGCATCATCATTAGTTCTCTTTAACTATTACATAAAATGGCTGTTAATAGTCGAGGTTACCCATACATGTATATAAAAACATCTCTATACAGTAACTCTATGATTTTTTCATAGTAATTATCCCCAGATACTGCACAGGTAAGCGCATCCGCAACAATGAGGAAAAATCCTCCGCAGTTGCAACCTTTGTATGGATAACTGCTTGTATAATGCTTGGAACCATAGTTCAATTCTTCTTGACACTTTAACTATCTAAATATTGGTTGACGAAGAACCCTCACCAGTTGTTTATTCTTTCTCTTTTACAGGACCAAGAGAATGATTGATTAAATGGTGGCTTGCGTTTGCTCATTATTTGACTTTGGTTGGAAATTAATTCAGGAAGTTGCAAAGGTGGGACAATGAATCAACTCCACTCCTAAGTGTAATATCAATCTTATTTGGTGGTGAAGTTTTCTTCCATCAATGAAAATTGAGCTTGGATCTTTGGTTAACCCTGAAAGACCCTTTGCGCCAGTTTAATACAAGGTATTTTTTTGTACTTGGAATGAACTCACACCTTTGTTACATATGAAATCTACAAAGAAGTTGAAATATAGATCAATGCGGTTCTAGTGAGCTATTTGAGATCTCATATTAAAACTTCCTGTTGGTAGCAAACACCAACTATAAGACAACGTATGTACTATGTCCTATGGTTGTTTAAGGGTTATGGGTTAATTGACTCCTTGGGGGCAATCCAGATATGCAGGGCAACACATGCTCCCTTGCACTTACAAACCACATATTCTAGAATCCCATGGAATCCGCTCACCTTTCACTTTCACAATCACATCTACTTTCCCAGGCATAAATGACAAGCAGATATTTGCATGTGACAAGTCTTTTGCAATGATAAACGCTGCAACTGGGAACAACACTAATCTGATCCAACCTTTGTCTTGACTCTTGGTCCCAAGTGACCCCTTACCTCCATGGCAGTCTCTCACTTTCTTCTGGAAGACTTGAAGGAAACAAATTGTCAAGGGTGGCAGTGATTTATTGGAGAACATGGCTCAATACACCAAAATGCAGGTAATTAATTGCATATTGAGGCTGAATAGGTATTGTAGCTTGTAAATCGAAGGAAATTGCAAGCCGCTTTGCAGTGTCTAAGGTGGTCAAAACTCAAAAGTACAGAACTTTATATAAAACATGTTCTTCACTGTGGCCACTACTAAGTTGTAACAGCTGCATTCCTCAGAATATATGGGGAATTTGGGAGTCCCTCACTCAAGAGCAGGCCTATGGATACCCATCTTTTGTTGACAAGATGTCGAGATTGTTCAAAGCTTTCAACTGAACCTATTTTGTACTGTGGATTAGAATTGGTTGACACTTTGGACTGCACAAACGGACGCACATCCGTCCAATGTTGCATTTTGGAGCTTTTCTAAAGCTTTTATAAAATTATCATTATTTTATTTCATTACATGCTATGGTTTTAAATACCCATTTTGACTTTATGTTGGAAACCATGGAAACCATGAGTGTTGCTAGCATGTACACAATAAACTTCTTTTATCATTTTCTAAAGTCAACTATGAGTTACCTACTTCGGATGAACATGAGCTCAATTGGGCACTTCGAACCAACTGGTGAGCGGACAGACAGGGGCGATCCTATGTGACAACCATGAGCGGAGGTTCTATTGGTCCTCGTGGTGGGCACCGCGTCGACACGGGACATGCAACTTAAGTAGGTTTCTGGATGTAAACAGGCTGACATCAACAGTTTTAATGCATGCGCTCTGTTCTACTCTTCTGCTCTGATGAGCATGTGATACAGAGACTAGCACACAATTTCACACAACCATGGCTTGGAAAAGATGGGCGAAACTTGCTAAGGTCAACAGCAAAACTCTCCCTTTGACTTTCGATTTCGGCAAGTTCTAGCATAAATCCAAGGGGGTTTTCGTATAAGTGAGCTTCGCCTTCACCAGTTCCAAAGTCCTTGTGAGTATCCAGGAAACCAAATGAATGGGGGCCTAATCACCCCTGCAAAAACTAAAGAAAACTCATCCATGGCCTCGGCCTCCGCAAAAAGAGCCAAATCCAAGCTCCGACTTCTAACATGCAGTACTCAGAACTTCGCACCAGTCAGTGTTCCCTAGAACTGGACGTGCACGACAGCCTTTTCGGAGCTTACTTCCCCAATCTCGTAACCCACCGACTCCGTCCTCACTGTCACACATGCATCGGTGTTTGTTACAATGAACGCATGCAAAAAACACCACCACACCAAATCCCATTCCCAAGCAGCTGGCCGCGGTGCAATCGTCGCCAACCACCCGCGTACCACCACATTCAACCCATGAGCTCTAAGTCTCTAACCACGCACTTACACCTCCAGCAACCTCCATATCACATCATCATTGCGATTGCTTGTCCAATGTACGCACACTGACTGTTTATTATTTCAGCGTGCAAGAATTAATTCCTATTCACTACCGAATCTGGCCTGCACCCACCTCAATGACCACTACTTCCTTTCCCTCACTCACTGCAGCCGCTGCCGCTGCCCCTGCCGCGCCGTGCCCACGTCCGCTTGAATGGGCTCGCGTCACCGGCATCGTCTTCTTATTCATGATTAGCTCACTATCTTGCTCACACTCACTCAAACTCCCTCTTTGAATGGGATCCATGGACCCCTCCAGGTTCCTGATTCGTTGGGGATCCTGGATCCCCCTTCTTTCCAATACATGTCCTTACATTTACAGTTGCACCCACGTGATCGTTTCCGCACCCTAGCTAATCGAGGTCGCCACTAGCATTTGCCGGACCAGTTTCCGGTTCAAGACGCGCCTGCCGTGGTGGGCAGGCGGGGACGAAGGGTGACGCGCAGGCCGTGCTTCATGAAGAGGGTGAGCGACAGCTTGTACTCCACGCGGTGCCCCGCCACCAGCTGCACGTGGTAGTTCCGCAGGATGGCGCTCGCCACCGACTTCATCTGCAGGTACGCCAGCTCCTTGCCCAAGCACAGCCGCGGCCCCGCGTTGAACACCGCGTACTTGAACGGCGACTCCGCCGTGAACACGCCGTTGCGCAGCCACCGCTCCGGCCGGAACTCCAGGCAGTCCTTGCCCCAGATCGACTCCATTCGCCCCATCGAGTAGATCGAGTACATCAGCCGCGTCCCCCGCCGCACCAGCGTCCCGTCCGGCAGCACGTCGTCCGCCGTCACGTCCTTGTTGTCGATCGGCACCGACGGGTACAGCCGCATCGACTCCGACAGCGCCGCGTGCAGGTAGCTCAGCTGCTTCAGCTCCTCGAAGCTCAGCGACGCCGCCTCGCCCTCGCCCTCACCCTCACCCTCTCCGTCGCCCTCGCCGCCCGCTCCGCCGCCCGCCGTGCGCGGCCGGCTCTTGAGCGTGTCGCCGATCTCGCGCAGGATGGCGGCCTCCACGGCGGGGTGCTGCGTGACCAGGAAGAAGAACCACGACAGCGCGATGGCCGTGGTGTCGCGGCCCGCCAGGATGAAGTTGGTCGTGACATCGCGCAGGAACTTGTCGGTGTACGGCTGCCCGTCGTGGTCCGTGGTGCGCATGAACCGCGACAGCAGGTCGCACGGGTACTCCGCCGCGTCCTGCAGCTTCAGCAGCGCCAGCTCCTTCCGCCGCTCCGTGATCACGTCCACCGCGAACCGGTCGATCACGCCGATGGCCTCCGCCAGCCGCCGCTCCATGCCCCACCCCATGGCGCGCTGCACGCGCCAGAAGATCTCCGGCACCACCATGCGCGTCAGCGTGCCCTCCGTCGCCAGGTCGAAGGCCTGCGCGAACGGCACGGCGGGCAGCCCCGGCGCCAGGCACCCCGGGTCCACGCCGAACCCCACCATGCAGATGTTGTCGAACGTGTACCGCAGGAACAGGTCCTGGAAGTCGATCGGCGCCCTGCCATCAATCACCCACCGCACCCCACCCCCACCCCCAACGACGCATCAGACCCCAATATTTGCAATGCTCATGTCACTGCAGCCGGTCATTCAGGCACGAACAAAAACTACCCCTTGAGTATGTCCACGATCGGTACATTCCACCCCACACGATCGTCCGCCCATCCAAGAGAAGCCTTTCCTGAGGTGGAACGCATGTCGTCAAGTGGAACCATAACGCCCTGCCGAAGAGGCAGAGTGCCGTCGTGCTGGATACTCGATGCCATGCGAAACCGATCGGACTCACGTACGGAGGTCGTGCGGAGCTGAGAGCGTACCTGGATTGGGCGACCTCGTGGAGGACCGGCAAGAGGCGCTCCTGCACGGAGCTCCTGTTGGATTTGACCATGAGATCCCTCAGAGTGCGCGTGCTGAACTCCAGGCTGGCCGTCTTGCGCTGCATCTTCCACAGGTCGTGGTCGGTGTTGAAAATGCCCTGCCCCAGCAGGTCGTGCGACGGGTACGTGAAGTGCCTGCCCTTGGGGTAGTTCACAAAGTTCGTCTTCAGCACGTACTCCAGATTCTCCGGCCTGGCCATCCCAACACACACACACGCATCATCAGTCACCCCGAGCTCAGGGATCTCCATCTGATCGCAGACCCCAGAATTGGGCTCTCCAGATCCTACTTAGTCGAATGACATGGTGAGATTGGAGTCGTCGAGATGTTATTGACTCATACACCTCCATCGCAAGCTTCAGCTAAGCGGATTAGCTCCGATTCGAGTGTCTTCAGCTAACACGAGCATAAGACCTCCACCTTTACCCTAATTCGGGTCTAATGAATTTCGGCATAGCTAATTTACTTACTCTGAAATGGAATGGAAATGCATACAACATACTCTGTCTCTTGGGTAAACTTTTGGACCCCGACGTTGACTCCGTCTTGCACGGAATGTGTGCCTCATTTTGATGAGCAGTGTCATTCGTACTGTACAGTACAATTCACTGTAGAAACTGATCCTGAAAGCTATAAGCAGGCGTCCATCACCCCTACCAAGATCCCCACTCTGAAATTCGTACAGAACCGAGTTTTGACAGAGAACAACATCTCCGATCCGGCTGTAAGCTCTTGGGCGACCAGTATGTCCGAAATTAAGCTAGATTTTCTAGATTTCAAGTTTCATGTTAAATCAGCAAGCTCACCGAACTCACTTCGGTCTCGAGAGTTCATGCTCTCACTCGCGATAGTGTTCAGACCTCCTGAACGTTAAACTAACCGAATTCTTCCAAGTGCAATCAACTACCAGCTGCGATTGTGAAACACCCGGCTCGGTTGGATGTCAGTGAGTTGGAATCCGCCATGCCGGAATGATCTAAACGCTTTCAGCCAAATCGGTGAAACCTCGCAAGGAAGCTAACACAAACAATGCGAGAGAGTGCAAGGAATCCGAAGAACGAGATCTCAATCACGTTTGCACCAACTAGAGTCCAGCACGATCCGTACCTGCAGGTGGCCACGGCCGTCAAGCAGGTGCACTTGGGGGCAATGGACGTGTACGTCCCGTTGTACTTCACCAGCATGTCGGTAGTCCAATCGTGCATGCGCGGCAGGTTCCACAGAAACTGAGGGGTGGTGCCGAACACGGGCCACACGATGGGGCCCTTGATCCGACTGTACTTCAGCACATGCCACACCAGAAACGCCGCCACCATCGCCCCCAGCACTTGCGCCGTCACCCACGAATCCAGCCCCACCGTCGCCGCACCCGCTTCTCCACCCACGCGGCCATGGAACGCGCACTGCGAGTGGTTCGCCCCACCGCACGTCGCCATGGTCGCCATTCCTCAGCGGCTCTTTTCACAGGTGCCAAATCGCCTGCAAAGCACCAGTGATGCTCTCTCTTAGGGCACCGGATCAAAGCTCGCACATCTCCTCATCTTTACCAGCTCCTCCACCCCCGCTTCCCCTCCTCTCTCACCGCACGTGCCCATGCGCGGCGCCGGCCGCTCCCCTCACCATGTCCGCCAACTCCACCGAACGCCGCAAAGGCGCCCAACTCAAGCTCAGAGCTGAGCCAGTCACACGGCATCTCCTCCGTTTGCTGCCATCTCTCAACAGATTCCGGTATGGAACACACAAAGTAGCTGGCTCTACGCCCTACTCTCTCGCTTCGTCTGTCCCTCGCTCAACTGCCGCTGATCGTTTTCATGTTGCTGTGTCTCTCCCAGCTACTGCACTCCTGAAACACACTCACGCAGGTCTACCACTCTACTCTGCTCGTCCTCCTCGATCTCCTCGTCCACACGCAACTCGAGAGCGACAAAAACTTCTTAAAAACAACGCGCTTTCGGCGTAGGAACAAGGAAACAGAAACTGCAGGCGGTGTTAGACTTGGGAGTGATCAGTGTCAGAAGCAGTTGCAAACTGGGGTGTCTTGTTCAAGGATCGGTTCTGCAGCTAAGCTTAGACAGTATTTTATGCATCGCAAATCGGAGCTTTGTTGTTGGTTCTGGGGAGGCGTTGCGCGTGGCGTAGCTGGGATGGGATGGGAGGAGGTGTTTTCAGATGGGTGCGTGGGGGTGTTGGGGGGGTTGGGGGGCTGCGCGAGAGCAGCTGGGAGGTCATTAAGGAGGCCACAACGGAGACTCATTAAGGGTGGCAGTGTGCCAGCAGTGAGTTCATCAGACATCTCTGTCCCTTCTTAAAGGCCGTAACGTTCCCCGCCAAGGACCAAGTGCCCCATGTTGCCTCTCATGCATATATATTTGTATAAATTTTGGAAGATGGTTACAAAGAGTGACACACCTAGAATACCGCCATGTATAAGGCAGGTAGCTCGAAAAGCGACACTATCCGTAAAGGATGTTGCCTACCAAAATTGTTGGTAGAAGGATCATTTAGCACTTGAAATAATTATGGCAGATGCCAAAAGTTCCTCAAAAAATCCTAAGTGATTGGTAGTATGTTTGTGACTTGGCTTAAAATTTACAACTCCAATGAGATTCATGTGCTATCCAAGACCCCATTTGTTTACAACACAAGAGAGCGTATACAATACAACAACATTCTTGAGAGGTTAAGGGCTGATCTACCTTTTCATGGGCATTTTGAGACAAGAAGATTTTTGTCTAATTTTTCAGACAAAGAGAAATGGATGCCAAATGTAACACATTTTTTTCATGTTTTTTAAAAGCTTATATTGAATTGTTGATGAATTTTCAAAGTTTTGTGATTCTAGGTCTCCCATAAACTATTCCCTTGCAAGTCGTAAAGAGATGGGGAGAAACCAAGGAGTATGATTGGATCTTGCAATAGAATACATATTTTCTTCTATGACTAAAGAGGGTCCATTTGAGAACCATCTCATATCTATTCTTGAGTTTCCTATTGGATGCTTTTCAAGAGATTAGTCATAGTTTGAGCTACTTACCTTAGTACAAGTCCACCATAAATTAACATGTTATTGACCAAAACTGTTAAAGAGTGGTCAATTTTGAATGTTGTTAACTTTGTATTGGCAAATGATAAAATCCAATTTGCTTTTGTAATTTTTATCCTAAAATCTTCTTGTTTACATCTACAAAGAGTTTTGACTTATTGAGGGGTATCATGAAGAGCTCACATAGTTGTTAGGTTGTTGTTGATTTATGTTGTCTTGAACCATATTAGCATTTGGGAAGTTAAGGAGTTTGGTAGCATGTGAAGATACAAGAAAATAGTTTTGGAGGATAAAATGAGTTGTGGAAATTGTGGCAAGAAGGCATACAATGTTTTTGTATGAGCTCCAAAGGTGATAAGGGATGCATGGGACTTGGGAGTAAGGTAGGAACACTCATAAGCGTTAGTGTTCCCATAACCGTCACCTCTGAGATCTTAGAAAATCTATGAAATTGAATAGATGTAATTGCAAGGATGTACAACATTTGAACATGAAACTTTAGTGTTGGTAATAGGAGCAATTGCAGTCGGCTCTTTAAAAATTCACAACTTATTTTCACAGTATCCAAATAATACATTTAAAAGTGCAAACTCATTTTTTTCTGTTCCTTATAGGATCCCATTATTTGCTAGCTATTTATTAATACTCATCATGTTCAAAACCCTTAAACTGACACTTATGAGTGCTCCTACCTTAGCATTAGTCAAACAATTAGCAATGCTTGGCAAGCGATGAGCAAAAGGGTAGCAACATTATTGTAGAGTGAGCCCTTGTTTGAAAGTGTCTTGTGATTTTGAGCTCTTATTAGTAAGTTGTTTTCTATGATTTTTTTATAACGCCATAAGAAGTCAATTTTAAGCATTGCATAGCCTAAAAATGATTACTTTTCATCATAATTTAAAATTAATTTGTAGAAATTATGCTTTAAAAGCAAATAGAAGTTGAAAATGTTCACCAAACTATGGCTATTATTCCTTGCTTTAGGCAATTCCTTGGTAAAAGGCTAGTTCATATTTGAAGAATATGTTTCTAAAAGACGTGCATGACATTATTTTTCCTAATCACCATGACCTCAAATGTGTTTGGTGGTCAAAATTTATAATTTGTGGACTCATAATACAAAAATCGCGTTCTTATATCTATGAGGAAGAGCCGACTAAAGTGGGTTTGCTTGTCCTATAGTTGATTTTGTTTTCCAAGTACACTATTTTTTTTTGTGACTTTTCTTTATTTTTATTACACGGACCAAGGTTCAGGGAGAACCAACGGTTAGTGTAGTGGTAGCCGGTTGAAATTGCAAAAAATTTGGTTGAAACGTCAAACTATCGGCTAAAAAACTAGTTCATTTTTCCAAAAATTCTAAATATAGTGTGTTTATAGTAGAAATTTAAAAAAATTACATAAAATAACCGGTTCATGTCAATGTAAATCTGGTTAAAACTAAGAGGTACCGGATTTCAGCCAGTGAAGCTAAAATTTCTCCCCAAACACTGACATGGACTCCCTTTGGTTTTCCTAGTGTGTAGCACTATCAATGCTCTAGTGGTACATTTTGCTTACATGGCATTTTTTTTGGCAAACTATTGCCAAATTGGCAAATATTTGACCAATTGCACCACTTTGGGCTAATCCCTCTACTTATCATCCACTCCAATGTCGACAGTTGTAATTTGGTCAACGGAAAAAATGTCATGGTTGTTTAGCCCCCAAGTGACAAGGCAAATGAGTTTTATTTGTTCCATTAAAAGAATGCTTTGTGAGATGGGAAAAAGTTTTTTTTTATATTTTGATTTTTATAGAAGTGATCATAGAGACATGGTCGAAAGGCAAATAACAACCTCACTAACTTGCACTCATGATTTTATGCAACTCAAACTATAAAAAGATTCACAAACATATTATCAAGTCTAATGATGCCCTTTTAGCAATTTTACAAGCACAACATGCATGGTTAGTTTCTACAACTTTAGGAAACAATACTATAATGGGGCACTTGTCACAACATTGTAGCGCTACAATACAAGACAAGCCATAGAGCTAGTTCAACATTTGTTTTGTAAGCTATGTGTCTCCTCTAGGCTGTATTTATTTTACCTTTCTAGTGAAGCCTCTTTAAAAATGGACATAGGATAGAAGCACCTTATTTGGACACTAGCCGTTTTTGGACTCCTAGAATTCCCCCCAAAGCAAACCCTTGCTGCACCCAAATCAGACCCTCACTGCACGCAAATCAAACCTTTGTTGCATGCACAAGTAATAAGTGTTGTTTCATATTCAAATTGCAATGACCATTTTCAGCATTAAGGTGATTTTTTCTCAACTCTCATGTTCACTCATTGGTCTTCTCATGGTTTGTTTTCCCAAGGTTCATGACCAATTTACAACAAGTATAGGGGCCACAATAGATGTATCTACAGCCTCGTCTTCAAAAATTCATATTTTATTCATAAAATTGCAAAATAATGTGATGACAGTTTTATGCCCACTTGTGTCCATTTGATAAACAAAATTTGATTTCAAGATTTCAATGTACCTTCTTCTTGAATTGATTTCACAAAAGTGTCCATATAAGGTGCTTCTACCTTAGTAGGGAACGCCTACACTTTGTCATAGCTTCAACACAACTATGATCTCTTCCAATTTTTGGTTTTTTCTAAGAGCTCACTTACAAGCGCTAAGGAATCAAACGCACTTACATATTTACAACTTGATACGTGGGACTTTGTCAATCAAATGTGTACTCAAGAAGATGGGATATGAGCATTTGTAATTATCTCGAGATGCAGTGAATTAAAGATTGATTGAATCTAAGGGATGATACGTTTTTCTTAGCATTTATAAGAACAAACCTGTTGAAGTAAAAATAGAGAAATTCAACCAAAAAAGCATAAATACGTGCTTCCAGAATTTACGTACCTCGAGCACTAATAATCACATGTAGAGTCGCCCCAAAATCAGTTACAGATATTAAAAAACTACAACAGGTACACAAATACAATGGATCAACAAATCTTATTTAACCCCTGAACATCCCAAAAGCCCTTTGTGGTTGTATGTATGGCACTATGTTCAGACGTATTTGAACTATTCTGAGGGTTTTCTAGTTTTTTTATGTACCCCTCATCATACAACTTTTCAATATGTATGGTTGTAACACTTAATTTCCAGTTGATTCAAACTTCTGAATATTGCTTGCGACCGTATTTGGTACCATAGCTCCAAAGCCCAAGGGTCCTTTAGGGGTTAACCCGTAAGCGCCGAGGACATTTTTGTCTGAAAAGAACTTCTGTAACTTAGAAAAAGTTGTTTATTGTCTGATTTCTTTTCAGGAGTGATCATAAATACATGGTCCATCATGGAATGCAAAAAAATACCTTATTAGATGCACTTATATTTTAACCCTTAAAGGACTAACCCTGTACCCGTGGCCAATCCGGGCCTGAGAGTGCACTGTTCGTGGGCAGTGAACAACTTGTGACATGTGTTCAAGAGAGATAATATTCTCCCCAAAAGAAGGAAAAGTCAATAGTGTATCTTGCCCTCTCAAAAGGGCAACAAGGACCTTGTACATCTCTTTACAAATTGGTGTTTTAAAAAATATGAAGGCATGGAAAGTAGCTATTTTTGGCATTTAGAAATGTGGCACATCTATTTGACCACTTTCAAGAAAAAAAAATTTGAATTTTTTTTTTTCCACTCTCGAGGTGTGTTTTTGGTTCTGAAAACACCTTTTTTGTCCTCTTGGACAGTTAGGGGTTAAGGTAACCCATCTTGTGATAAGATTCAGAAACACAGTGTTAGGTCCTAAACTACCCTTCTTGCAATTTTCATGAGGGCACCATGGTTGACTTTTGCAACTTTAAGAAATTATATTTTAATTGCTGGATACTACCAACTGTCTACTGAACAGTGAATGAAGAGAACTGTAGCCGGGCTGGTCACGGTGATCAGCCCGGCGTTTAGGGTTAAGGGCTACTCCCAGTGGCTATTTATCAAGCCCCCCTTCAAACGTGGATTTTGATCAAATCAAAGAATTTCTTTCGAAATGAAGTCTGTTGTAGATCTGTTACATGGATCAAGCAACACTCCAATTTGGTTGGAACAACTCCGAGATAATCAAACTCACGTCGAACTCACAATTTCACCAGTCACGCTCTTATTCTAGGTGTTGGTACTTAAGCATGGTCAATAAATTTGCACCCACCTAATCCCATGTATTCATAAACTTACCATTTCGAGGTTTTGCAATCAGCTGTGAGCACAAGAGGACGTACAAAGGATGTGCTACAGAGTGTGATTAGAAAGTCACGGTTGTATTGTACTCAATTGTCACGTAATAATCGTATAATCATAAGAAAGCACGTCACCCTTGGACCATCACTTGTTGCATAATAACCTCAGTATTATAAATAAAAGCGTGAAGTCTCCCAGACCTTAAATCCCCAGAACGGATAAAGAAGAAAAGGGAACTGCAATGACCCCATTAGACCATGATTTGTCCCATGGTTATCTCAACACAATTATAAAACCACCAGAAAATAATTAGAACCAAGAGTTTGAGGTCTCACAGACAATTTCACAAAGGAAAGTCAAGATAGGCATACTGTGTTTGTTAAAAAACTTCCACCGACTTCCACTGTGATGAAATTAAAGCTCACAAATACATTGACCACAATTGTTCATGTCAGGCGCTGCTGGAACCAGGATGGTAACACGAAAATTTCCCCAAGACGCTCTGACCTAGCATTTGCCACCTTGTAACGTCTGAAATCTTATAGCCAGCATCCCTAGGTTCTCTGTTGTAAATTCTAGATAAGAAGATAATTGGAAAGACATGCCCTAATAATTGTCTCCCATCCGGTCTATCAAAAAGGCAACAACGATGTCCCTAATCTGCTATGCTACAAAACGTGCACCTACTGAGGGATGCTATAGTGTTTCATCTTGGTTCATGAATGAGAGGTGGGGAGTTGAAAAGGTCAGTAAAACTAGCACACCTGTTAGATGGTACCATGTTTACCATATCTCTATCAACTGGTGCCGGCAGCTTTGAATCTATATTGAAGCTTTCACATCATCAGAATCCACCTTGACCTGCACAGCAGAGTGCATAATAAGATCACAAAGCAACAGTCCAAAGGGTCTAAAATCTGCAAACATGGATAAAGGTCATTTGAGCGTTACCTGCTTGAAATGATTTTGCAAGGCAATCTTCAAGGAATCTTGGAGCTTATCACGCACTGCCAAGTCAGATGACCTCGATAAACAGTTTAGCAGTCTGTCTATCAATGTATAAGGAAACCAAACCGCACACATGTGCTTTCGCTTTATTACATCCGTAGGCTTCTGCAATCATGAACAGTAGAGTTGCGTTATTACACTTACCCTTCATCAATTATTGACAGATAAACTTTCGTACTACTCACGAATTAACTTCGGTTTTTGTCGAACTCCTGCATTGTTGGAACCAATCATTTCTACGGTACAGACTGCAATGTTGAATATGGGAGTCGATGATTGAGCCCTTACCAGACTACTCCAAGCTCTAAGATACTCCAAGACAAGGGCAGTCGCCTCAGCAAGCCGGTCAAAGTCCAAATAAATGCGTAACAACGCAGCAGGATCAGCACCAAGGCCAGCCATGCCTACAGCACCTGCATCCTTCCCACCCTGAAAAGTCGATCGATGTCAGAAAACTAACCCATTTCATGGATTCTCTCCCAACCGAAAGGTAGATATATGAATAAGAACTTGCCTTGAATATGTTTACAAGCCAGAGGGGAAGTTCCATGTGCCTATCCACGTTGAGAATAGACTCCCCAACTATCACTGGTAGGCGCGGATGCAAACTTCGGTACTTTTCCTGAAACAAACGATGAAGTATTAAAAACCTGGTTTGACAATGTAATCAAGGAAGGTAACCGAAAGTTACCAATCTACGCAAGGCCTGAAATGTTGATGTGTAAAGGTTTTATTAGCGAAGGTCAAAATCTACCAAATACTGCAGAAGATCTTGCCAGGCAGTTCGGGCAGTTCCAGCTGGTGGCAACTTTGGTCCTGTATCGTCCTCTCGGTTCATGTCATTCGTCTCCTCCGTATCCTCCAGCAGTGAACCAGAAATAAGTAGCAATCTGGTGATAGGCTCTCCCCTCGTCCTGTAAATTCATAAACAAGCATCGTTAACATGCAGAAAGGACATAAAATTTGAGAGTATTGAACGTGCAACGCCGAAGGTCGTTGAGAAGCGTGTGCTCCTATCGGGAACTGGTAATTTAACATATCGGCAGACAATGTCAGGATGGTCACTGATATTTAAAAGTAGACAATTCAACCTCCTATCACGATTGGACAATGATAAATTTCCGGACAGAAAATCTGAAAAAAGCTACCAAAAGATTGTGGGTAACAAGACCGTGCTCCTAAACCACCTGGGTTAGACAGGAGTTGGTAAATTTACAAGCAATTCAGCATGTGCCAGGACAATGAACAGTGCCAGGGTCCAGATTCACTCACAGTAAATTACTGGGTGTAGCTTCTTGAATTTGAAGTAAACAGCAATTTCGTGCCATTACGTCCATAATTTTCTCCAGCTCCCTGTGTTGTACAATTCCATTTTCGATCAGCTCAAGCTATGTCACTTGCAAGGTAAAATGAATGTTCTTTACAAAATTCCACATGTTCTAATGCTGCAAAAAGCTAAACATTTGCGCTTAAAATATGACAAACCTTTTCAGTAAAGAATCCTTCCAAAATAGAAAGAGAAGCGAAAAAGCTGTTTCGTATAACCGGCATTGAATAAGTGACCACACAACCTCCTCTGGTGTTGCACTTCCACCTGTTCAAGATAATCATCAGGAGAATGAAGATCACATCAGCTTCTCTTAGGTGAACTACACCTTATGTATTAAACCATGACTGCACAGAACTTAAGGTTGCTGATACTTATTTCAGAATTTACAATATGTATGCATATCTTAAATTCGTTTGTTTTATGCAAATCGAAGAGTTGTTGTAAACCGTGAAAACATTCACATGAAAGAGCTCAAGAGAAACATCCGATGGAATTTCAGAGAATCCCGAGTAGTTTGTGTTCAGATTGTATTATCATTATTTAATCATGAATTAAAAGAGACGCGTTTAATTTGTACTCACCAATGACCAAATGTTTCACGTCAGAATGAGCGAGCTGTATCCTGGCTTTTGTGAGAGCGTAGTCCTTCTCAAGATCTTCAAGGTCAATAGCTCGGGATGCTTTTCCATCACGTTTCTTTTCTGTTCTATTAGAAACTGATCAACCAGGAGTCACACAAACGAATGTCAGTATTCCCTGATTACCTGATTCAAATATATGAGAAAAAGCGCTATATCCTCACTCCAAAGTTGCCCATATTACTCACACAATATCCAACCTCGACGTAAACATTTAATTTCTCAAAGTCCCCCGACAGTCAACAAAGCTCCTGGAGGAAAGTATTAACCTGAATGAGCTGCTGTCAGACGCTGCCGCTTTGAAGGGGTTGGAAATTCACCAGCACGAGACGGAAGGTCAAACCATGCATTTGTGGGATCCACCAACTGCAATGCATTAATAGCTGCCAAAACACCGTGAATTTCTTCCTGTAAGTTGGGTGTGCGTGACTCCTCTCTGACTCGCACGGCGTACCGATACATGCAAGAAGCCGCTCTGCGCCAGTTGTGCCGTTGCATGTGGAGACCATATAACAGCTTGTAAGGACTTGGCTTTGCGCTGACATCTGAATTCTCAGCCTGCAACAAAACAATGCAGTAGAAATTCTTATTTGTGTGCAATGCACTTGACACAACTCTTGCAGATCTGATTACATGCCAAGAAGTCTGTCATCGACCATCCAAATTGTAATCTTTCCATCTACTTACTAAGATTGCTAAAATCAATGAAAACAGAAAGCAAGAACTTACCTTCCACAGTAGCTCCTGATCAACTTTTTCAAGAAGTCCAGCATACGGCAACTCCTGGCCGCAGAGAACCTGCAACTCACAACGTAGTTAAAATGGAATACGTACCACCAAAAACTACACCTATTTGAAGTGTCTGAAAGGGATGGATTCATAAAGAGATTAATACAGCTAAAGCGTTTCTGTAGATAGGGAGTTCTTCCACATGATTAAATAGGTAAGAGGAGACACTAATAATGTACCTGAGGAACTTTACGTTCGCATAACACAAAGATAAATCTTCGAAGGCAGATAAACTTGCTCTCTTCATCAGGATTGGAAATAATGGCACAATAAGCATCACCGTAAAGATCTAAGTCCAGTGAGAATTTGAAAACATTAGCCCACAAACGGCCCTTGATAGCCGCTACTAAATTGTTCGAAGATGGATTTTCGGTACTATCAGGTGCTTGATTTCCGACAGCCTCGTCAACCTGTTCCAGTGCAGCACGTGCAAACTGGCAGGCACCTTCACTCAAACTATATTGCTCAAATATTTGCATCACCCACTCGTAATAGTACAGCCTCCATGCAGCTGCTGCCCCTATTCCTGCCACATAACAATGAAGAGTAAATCAGAATTGTGAGTCTAAGGTAGCGGGAGCAAGCACTGAAGAAAAATTCAGGTGCTAATACGTACCTGGAATGTTCTGCTGGTAGCCAGTTCCCACAAAAAGAGACTGCAAATCTTTGCTTGCTTCCCCCAAACCTGATGCAGCTCTGCTAGGACATATAGACACGATAATAAATACCTGACTCAACCTTAATAACGCAGATGATAAACCTTAGAACAAGAAACAAATCCGATCTTACAATGAGCAGAAAGGACTTGAAGAACAAAGCACGATCTGCTTCTCGTCCAGGTGAACAGAGCTTCCAACCTGAAAAAACAGCGAATAGCCTCCCCAACCCGATTTTCTTTCCCGGTATTTTTCAGTCCAGTGCGTGCTCGTGCGATAAGGCAAAACCCCAGCAGATGCAAGCGTGCACTCCAAAGCCCATCCGCTGTTCGTACACCAACTGCAAGCTTTTGTTGGGAAGAAAACTGCTCTATTGTCGTCAAAAACCTCTGAACACACACACGATCATACACAACTACGTTAATAACACTTGTACCTACCTGCCCCACTACCAACAAACTTTCGTGATCAATTGATATTCTGCATGAACAGGATGACACCTAAAAACAATACTTAGACACGTGTTACCTCGAGACTGCTGTATTGGCCATGCTGCAATAGAATATTTGAAAGCGATATGGCACGTCCAGAAAATCCTTGCGAAGAGTTTCCATTTTCTCCCGACATCAGCCAGTTCACAAATTGCCAAGAGTTTGCAAGAAGCTTATCCTGACTTGGTAGAACTCCCTCGGGCAAACTTGGACCTAGAGTACTTGACTCCATGAATGCAGATACAAGCAGTTCACCTAAGGTCAAGTCACCAGAGCCAATGCGTCCACTAACAACCCTGCTACTCGTACCATCTGGATGCAAATAAGATGACAACGTTCGGAGTCAGGAACTAATAGCAAAAAGCTTTCAAAATGAAACCATTCTGTCTAAAAAGAATTTAACTGATTCGAGGCGATACTCACGCAGTACTTACCAAGTCGTAAAGAAGACAATTGGGAGCTAAAGTCTTCAGATGGCGGAACTTCTGCAAATGTGACTGTCAACCAATGGACGAGCAAATTGGCAGTCATTACCTCCTGAATGTCCGGGATCAAGTGCGACTTCAAGGAGGAAACTTGAATCGAAGTAAGTCCCACCTGGAAATTTAGCACAAACTTATCAAGTAAAATACATGTAACACGAAGGGCAAAGAATTATCTTGACATTCGAAAACTCGTAAGACGTAAAATCACATTCTCCGAATACAACCTTCCAAAGTATCCTACTATTTATACTCAAAATCCTAGCTGCTCGTCGACATCGAAGGCTACTTCCCAAACTCCAACTGCTTCTCCAAGTTGAAAATCTGGCAAACTAGAAGGTAGAGCGATTAAACACACCTGGATCCCAACTTTGGCACAATAGATCAGCAGCAGTAACAGATTGCGAGCAGACTTGAAGTGAGCCCAAGCAATTTGAGAAGTTGACTGTGATAGCAACTTCTTAGGTAGACTGCAGTGAGAGCCTTCGGTGCTGCCAGTTGCAGAATTCAAGGGCTTTCCTTGCAGCAAAAGCATGTCAACGTACTTAGAAATGACTTGGAAAACATTGCCCCAACCACCCGCCGAGCTCTGAAGAGCCTGCAAAGCGCGAGCTACATTCAATGCGAATGCCCGTTGCCTCTGGTGTTGTTCTTGCTCATTGATGCGGATATCATCCACTCCCATGAATCCAGTTTCTTCAGTCACACGACTGGAATTAAAACCTACATCCAAGATACGAGCAAGAGATGCTAAAAGGGCAGGAACGGGGTGTTCCATCGGCCGCAGAAGAGACTCATAAAGTACGCCCATTGCTACTCGACCCAAATGATCCGCCACAAGTTCAGAGCAACCAATGATCTCCGCTAATACATTTTGCTCGTTTCTGTTTAGACTCTTCCAATCATCCGGTAATGTTGTTCGGTTCCTGATATGCCCTTCGCCTGCAATTGTCATCAGACACAAGTTTTAAACCAAGCAACTACTGTTTGCTGGTAAATTTTAATTTGTTGTTAAACACATCAAAAAAGTTGATCTGATTTGAACTAGAGGGGAACCCAGCATCTAAACGATTTTGAGTACTAATTTTGTATAGTCAAAAAATACATACACGATGAATAAAGCACTAACCTGGAGAGAGCTGCTCCAGATCAGTCAGAGGTCTCACGGTTGCAACTGATGATCTCCGTATCAAACCAATGCTATTATTATTAGCATCCACCACAAATGAATAGGGCTTGCTATTTCGTGTCCAAGCCTTCAAGTACTCATCACTGAAGCTCATCCATCCGTGAAGAGTTTGGGCACGGCGGTCACCACAACTCTGAGGAAAGTAATATCAGTTTAGACAAAATTTACAACTGTTTCTGTGGTACATAAATACTAAATATTGTAAGTTCTACTCCGTATTCAAGTATGAAAAAGCTCTGCGATATCAGATGCAATGGTTTAACGGACGTCATACCTCGGATTCAACTGTCGAAAGAATGTAATTTCGCAAAGCATCCAGAGACACAGACGCGAGGTCCGAGTCACTAATTGGACGACCATGCTGTTTCAAGGCCTCCTGAAGAGACCTCTGTTGACGAACTCCTGGCTGCAAAATTCTTCGCAGAAAGACCTCTGAGAGCGGCAACTTCTGCAAATCCACATTATGTAAACTGATGGAGCGTAGGCATACTTGTAATCTTCAAATAAAGAAAGCACACTGTAATCCACTATTTGCAAAATATCTGTCGATACGAAAGCTAATCATCGACATAGAAATCCGTTCAAATATTCGAACTTACCGCAGAAACCCCTACTGTTGGATGGATGATGTAAAGGAGATCAGCCCATTCATCGCCAGGTACTTGCATCAACTGTTCTGCCAAACTTTTCTCCTGCATTTGACACACCTGCAAACTCCCTTCCCTGATAACAAACAAAAACCAGGGTAGTCAGAAACACAGGGACTGTGACGATGTACCAAGATATGTAAGAGCAGGCAGACAGGCAATGCGGGAATGTAAAATACATTAGTAGGCAACGTCTTCGTCAATCCATTTCAAATTCAGATTCTGTTCGTGTTTGAAATATTTAGCTAGCATAATGGCTTAGACTTCTAATCACTTCCACCTAACTAACAGAAGTATTTAGACTTGTCAAAAAATATAGAAAAATCCAGGGTGTTGAGCATATTTCCAGCTGCACCTACCTCTACAGGCATATACTCCGTATCAAAGAAGGGCTGTTTATAATGCGTTAATTCTCAAGTGGTTATTGTCTGCTAGTCGTAATTACAACTTTCATTCGATGTTAGGTTATCCTGAACTGAACCAAATTTAGCCTACATGAGAAACAATTACCTTACTTTCATTCGGACAAGTCTAGAGAAGGGTTCCGTTAGCAAAATGTCAAAATGTTCAACCACCCTATCACAAGGAATTTTAGTTGAACAATAGAAGCCTTACTTATTGAAATCTGCAAAGAGTAGCTCGTGGCTGTCGGTGGTCGACTGCAGAGTCCAAACACCAGTCTCTAGCAATTTCAGGTCCATAACTTTCCCCTGCATCATAAGATACATGCCAAAAGAAGATACACGTCATCATATTTCCATCCTTCACGAGAAGGTAGACTAGATTTAAGATCACATTTGACAGATTTCAGTAGAGAAAGTACTTGCATGACAAGCAATAAAGACAGGAGTTACAATAATGTTAAAATTTAAAAACATTTCACCTCAGGAAGGGAGATCATATGCTGAACTGTAATGTAGCCCTGTCGCAGGACCATTCCATCTCCAGGACCCACTGTCACTGAACAAACAACAATGGTCCCCCGGCTAGAATCCTAAAGGAAGTATAGAATTAAATGTCAGCAGAAGGATAAGCCCACTCTTAACATCATAGCAACTTTGAGATTGCCAAGAATTGCAAAAGCATTCACTAGATTCATATACGGCTGCTTAATTATTTAACTTACACCGGACTTGCACAGCAACGCGATCTGAAAAGTCGTGGGCGCGGTTAACACTTCCTCTGCCCACATCAGCTTTGGTTCTAAACCTGCTAACAACAACCATTCACCAGTTCATGACATGAGAAAGCAGCATATGATTTTTTTGGCCATGCAATGACAAACACAACTTACACTTTTAAAGCAAACTTTGACTTAAAATTTGTTAACATCTTGCACAGTAACTTTAAGTTCACGGTTGAAGAAGACAGTGGCACATGTCCGTAACATGCTACAGGGAGGCTTCGAACAATGGACCGCAAACCCTCTTTCTAAAGTAACAATACAAGTTACGAAGAAATGGACCTGCCTTCAAGCTCCCGTTCTGTAGAGAGTAAATGATTCAGCACGCGGTAGCGCTGAAGAAGATCCCAAACCCGCAGCGTTCCATCCTCGTGAAGAGCAAATAACACGAATGAACCATTCAACTGCCGCGTTGACAAACTCCTCACAGGGCCCGCACTTTTACCCCTGCTTCCAAGTAAAAACGCAATTCCAATCAGATTCAGGCTTATGTAAAATGATTCAGAGAGGACGAGATGAACTGGTGCAAAATCTATGTTGCTATGATCGTAAGGATGGGAAAAACATCACCTGGAAACAAATCCCCACAATCCTCTTATTCCAGGATCGGCATCCTTCAATTCAAATGAAACATCTGCCAAAGAGCAAATAACCAGCTTAATAAAGACGAAGCTTGGGTAAGCTACTGACCAAAACAACAATAAAACCCTTCCAACCCAACTAGCTCAAAAAGTGAAAGGTAGTTCCTTTGCGAGGTAGAATCACCTGTGTGTGCCAAGTTTGTGATTTAATTTCGTCCCTAGTAGTTCTATCTGAAATAGTGTATCATGGAAATGATTAAATCAGCTGCTAGATCTAGTTTGGATATTGTTCAAAGTAACACTCAAAAACCTTTTCGTTTATCACGTCGATTGAAACACTGACGCGTTCCTATGCTTATAACTCACCAGCTACAGTGGAAGAAAGTGAATCAGCCCCAAATGGTATACAAGAGATGGATCCAGTTCGACCACCGAGGCAGGCAACCTCAGGAGTAGCGGCAAACGCAGTAACCTCATGCAATCGCTGTACGTCCGCAGACACATCATGCTGCTGGTTGCCATACAACATCCAGCCGCTTGCCGCCCCAGAGACTTGTGCTCGATACACAACGCCCCCCGCAGTTAAAACCCATACAATATATCGGGTTTTCCCTGTGACCTGAGATAACGGACAACAAATACTCGGTTCATTAGTGAATTTTCTGCATTGCTCCAAATATATGTAAAAAAATTAATCTGTATTTTCAAACTAAAATTGGAAGTCATTGGATGCTCCATAAGGAAAAATAAAACATTGAAAGCTCAAATGGGAAAGGACAAAACAATATAGAAGGCTACATTGACAAGCCCACGCAGGTACACATCAATGCTAAGTGACGACCTAGTCTTCATTGCAGCAGTTCATTCCTGATAAGCAGCAGATGAAACCTGCAGAATCACGACCCAATCTACTGACCAGTCCACTAACGCCAACCATCGAATGGTACGTCTTCAACTAATCATCAGAAGGAGGGCACTTCAGCACAACCAACGATACTGAAGCCAGAACCACCAGTCAGAGTTGGTTATGGGAAAGAGCACTAAGGAATTACAAATTACGGTGAAACAAAGCCATTAGCTGAAAGAGTAATTCCGCAAGGACATACATAAACAGAGAACAGATGATAGCATGAGAGGCATACCTGAGATGGAATGACACAAGCAAATGAAGAGAGGTTATCTTCAAATACGAGGTGCAGCCCCCTTCTATGAACATCTTGGTCACTTGACATTTCTACCATTTCCAAAATTTTGGATGACTCTGCATGAATACGCCTGCAAAATTTGAAAAAGACCAAAGTTGAGTCCAGATTTCGTTCTGACTCCAATCTTCACTTAGAACCTTGATCAACATGCAATTTTTTTTTAAGAGTGCCCTTGCTGGCTGTAAGCTTTCCTTCAAATATAAAATAAACAGAAACATCCTTGCGGATACCGTTCCATTTAGATAACACTGCAGTAAAAATAAGAAGGCGTTCAAACTTCAATATGAACGCATCAAAAACCATCATTTCTCCTCAAGCTCAGTTCAAGTCTAAGTGTTTCGAGGCATCATTCACATCCTCGATGTTGAAGGCAGAATAAACCTCCCCCAGCTTAGTTTAGACCTCGCTCTTAAGACTAGCCACATCATCATGAAAACTCAAATTTTGGAAAAAGCAAGAGCCTGCAAAAGACTGGACAACGACTACTTCCCTTCACAATTAGTTTAGACTCATTGATAATGGTGTAAGCACGAGTTGGCTACGATTCTATGACCACTGGTCTTTAAATAGAGTTCTCTAGTGATATACTAATAACGATCTACCACGTCCAAATTTGAAATTGCTCACAAATTCATAAGGACTGTTCAAAAAGGTGTTCTCCCCACAGGTCAACACTAATCTCCCAATGATAGCACACTCCTAAATATTGAACAAAATACTCCAAGTAATACCAAATGATATCCTCTAGCTTATTCCATGACAAGTACGAGTGTGTTCTAACAACAAAACCTAAAGAACAGCCACACACTCATCTAGCTCAGTTCAAATGCCTCCCAAGCAAGGTTAACAAAAACAGATTTATATTCCATGCTGCTTCCGTTTTAAGTTGAATTTTTGATTGCGTTAGTCTGCGCTTGTTCTACTTTTATTTTAAAGGACACTATTTTGAAGCTTAATTACGGCTACAACGATTAAAAAACGTTCATCAAAGTTCAAATTACTACTGAACTAGAAATCGTAGGACGGAAAAAAAACAGTCTGATTCCATTTTCACGCTCTAAAAAATCTTAACAGTTATCCATCCTCCGAAAGTAAATGCGTTCAATTATGAATTCAGTAAGAGCTCATGAGCCGAAAGAGAACCTCTCGTTCAATCATTAAAAAACCTCTTAGTCTTTAAAAATCCAAGGTTTAGGCATAAACCCTAGCCTCACCACAAATTATGATACAGTGTTCCAAAAACGAAGCGTACCAGATGATAGTATTGGCGTGCGCAGCTGCAGAGGACGACGGAGGAGTGGTTCCGCCCCCGACATCGCCAGCGAGAGCGCAGCAGCGGGGCGACGCACCAACTGGCGCAGAGGCCGGTACTCGGAATACGGTCCATTGCACGGCATCGTTGTGGAGAAGTGGCACCTCCATGATGCTCTTCTTCAAATACAACAATACGCTCTTCCACCTCTTCAATCGAGACCAAATTTCTGTTTGAATGAACCAAGGGGAAAAGCTTCGAGAATCTCCAACTGCACACCGCCGCATATGCAGCACACTTCCGATGGATTACTGCATTTCAATAGTTTCGCATAAGTTAGTCGCCGTGATTGAATCACAACCACGGCGCTCTCTCCGCATCGATCGACAGACTCCTGCAGTTCGCACGAGATCGCACTTCGCATGATCGATCGGCTTTCCCTGGACACTAGGGTTTCGAAATGCGTCCCCGCCATACTCAGGAAAGGATGAATACTATGGATGATCGTCGTTGAGGGGATGATTATCATGCTTGTGGAGGATTACATCCGGAGTCCCGAGATGAAAACCTCGAAGACGTCCTGGGCGTATAAGGTAGGAACACCCATAAGCGTTAGTGTCCCCATAATCGTCACTTTTAAAATCTTCGGAAATCTATGGAAATTTATAGATGTAATTACAAGAATGTACGATCTTAATGTTGGTTATGGGTGTAATGGCAGTTTGCTCTTTAAAAATTCACAACTTATTCTCACAGTATTCAGATAATACATTTGAAAGTGCAAACTTGTTATTTTTCTGTACCTAATAGGATCTTATAATTTGCTAGCTATTTATTAACACTCAGCATGTTCAAAACCCTTAAATTGACGCTTGTGGGTGCTCCTACTTTAGTGCATGACACTTATAACCAACAACTATTGGCCAAATAAGAAATACTAAGGCACAACATAAATACTCATTCTAGTAGCTCAAAAGTAATTTCACCACCAAGCAAGAGAAACTTAAGCTTCATCTTGGTGGACTCAAGTTTTTAATAATTTTTTTGACAAAGCTTCAAACTAACCACTTGAATTGAGAGTTGTTGGTTATAACTATCATGCACCGCATGACCAAGAATTTTGGACAGATCTACCTTACCGCCAAAAAAGTTAGGCAACAAAAACAAAAAAATGTATACAAATGAATTGAAAGTTCACTATATTAAATTGAAAATAATGATTTTGTAATTGATTTCACAAATGTAAGGACAATGCTATTTTGTGAGCATGAAATGGTGAGCCATGAATAGTGAGCCAATATTTTGTGTACGGAAACCAATTTTAAGCCCAAAATGAAAGAAAAAATTAAAAAATGGCAAGTTTTCAAAAGATGAAAGTTTAAAATGCACACTTCTATATACACAGCTATAAGCTAATTGCCTTAGTGAGGCTTTTTAGGGTGCTATCCCGGTACCGCCTATGGTGGTACCACAAAAAATTTATTTCATAAGAAATAAACAGGAGGGGAATAGTGATAAACACCAGTACCAAAAGTGCAACTCCGGAGTGACCATTCTTGGTTAAAAGCAAACTCTAACTTTGCTAGCTTTTTTGAATCCTTAACATTTACATGAAAAAGTTTTCATATTACTAAGCTAGCATGCAAAGTGTTAATCCAAGCAGAACCCAAAATGCGTTCTCTGCTAGCAGAAATGTTAGAGTACTTTTTCCTACATCTTTCAGTTCACATCTGCCATATGATAAATGTCCTCAATAAATCCAATGACTGGTCTTGAAGGACATACCGAATTATACTGTTTGTGCAAGAGACATCTCATTGTCCAAACAAGGCCGTTTTGAATCTTCTAATGTTTAATGACCTGGTGAGATTGGCAACCTTATTGAACCTCCTCCAAATATCTTGCATAAATGGACACTCCCATAAAAAGTGTTGCAAAGTTTCCAAGGCATTGTTGCAGAATACGCAACTATTGTCAATATCAGGAGCCATCCATTTTAAAGTTTCGCCAAGTACCATGCCCTTATTGAGAAGTAGCCATAGGAAAGTTGCTTCTTTTCTTGGTCAGCTCTGATGCCATAAAAATGAATACATTTGTTTAATCTAAGCCTCCATGTAATGCAGGTTTTTCATCTCTTGTGTGCAAGTCAAAGTCTCCTTTTTTTTCTGAAGTATAGCTTGATAACCTCGTTTTGAAGTATATGAGAAAAAATTGGCAAACTTTAAGATTCCATGTGTTGGCTAACTCCATTTGGCCAAATCCCATTGAAAAGATTCAATGGTGTTTCTTGGCATCCTCCTTACTTTATTTCTTGGAATAGTGACATCTTGTGGATTTGTTACAATAAAAGCACAATACCTAGCCTCCCACAAGACTACCATTCCAAGTTTAAAGGTAGATGGTGGTAAAAAAATGTTCTCTCCACTTCAACAAGCAGATTAGAATTGATAGAAAGTTCGAATTTCACCACCCTGAAGCCATTGCCCTCAGAGTCTCTTATCAGGTAGAAAGTATTTTCAACAGAACAAAAAAACCAATCTCCGAGGACCCCTACCCTCCATCAAATATTTATCTAACGAGGCTCCCAAGGAATGCGGGATAAAATCTTGAGTCTCCTTCTCCTATCAGTCACTGTTATTGTCCCCCTTGGTTTCAAACACCTCATTATTTCAGTGACCGATATCCAGTCCTCCCTTTTAGGACACCACATATCACAAACCATAGTAATATCAGCTTTGACCCATAAATGCAGGCCCATTTTTTCTCTGAAACCTAGCTTAGAATCCCTGTTTTCTAAAACCATGGGATTTTCAAATAATGGTTGCCTCAAAATGGCTGCCTGGGAGGTTGGATTTTGTAATATAAACTGACCCTTGATATTAGAAAAAGCCTTGAGACAAAATTTCATCAAATCAAAATCATTAGAGGAAAATATCCCTTTATGATAAAATAGCCAATTTGATGATGAGTGCCATTTAGCGTTACCCCTGGGTTTACTAGAAAAGATTCTATTATGCATCAAGATTTTCCATGGTTCTTCTCCAGGTGATAAATTTCTAACCACTAATTTGGCAAGTAGTGTGGTTGTCTGTATTTGGAGGTCTGTTGTGTAAATAGAGATTGCTAAACACAACACATTGTGTACTATTACTAACAGCAGATAAAAACAAAAAAAATAGCCCAAAAACATATATACAAATATGCTCTCAATGATAAGATACAAAATCTAAACACTTAAGCGTTAGTCAAGCTACCTTTCACTCTGCTCAGGAGAGAATCCAAGAGTGCAAGGAGAAACGTGAAAGATAGTATAAAACTTAGGAAAACACAGCAAGCGTACTTTCTCTCAAAAACACCTCACAAGACTTGACTTGGCAAAGAATGCCAAGTCAGGGAAGTGACGCGCTTTAACTAACTCCAAATCCTAAGTGGCCTCAAATGAGGTGTCAACTAGAATGAGGTGTCAACTAGAATGAGGTGTCAAAGTACCTAACCTTCCTCAAAACTACTAAAAACAAAGATCATCTACTAATGACATTCATTTGAAGTAGCATAGCCACGATGCCACATCACGTGACAGCTGTCGTGTAAATAGAGATCGCTAAATACAACACATCGTGTACTATCACTAATAGCAGATAAAAACAAAAATATAATCCAAAAACATATATACAAATATGCTCTCAATTGCCCTTTTAGTTGGCTAATAGAGACCCGTGAGTTAGCTTGAACTATACTAAAAGTATAGCTAGATCTAAATGCTAAGATGAATATAAGGTCTTCAACATCTATCCACACCAAAGGTGATGTTGTTGGCGGTCGACAATGGCAAGTGAACATGATGAAAGAACATATAAAAGATTGTAGGCTGGGTGCAAAGATGAGCACTATTGTTAAGCGCTTTTAGCAAGTTTTTAGTGCCAATTTCTTATTCAATCTCCCATGAGTCCAACCTTGTATACTGCAAATCTGGCGCCTAGTCAACAATGGTGGCAATGCTGTCATTTTGAACATAAGAGGCTTGACCTCAAGAGATTATTAGCACTTGTCCAGAGACATAGCATGGCTTGAAGATCTCCTACAACGAGGGTAAATCCAATCTCCTGGAAGCAGAGTTGATAATGGTGGAACTAAGCATGCCATATGCCAATTACATTGGCACTGGTCACACAATAGCATAGTAGCCGCGCCTTTCTTCTCTTCACAAACAAAACAAGGTAATTTCTCTGGCACCATTGCCAATTTGGGCTGCATGGTACCATCAATGGGCAAGTGACAAGAGACACAATTTTTAGAATGCTCCCTGCACTCTCGCCCATCCTTGCCTTCCAACAAGAAAATGCCACTAGGCAAGACATTCTTCACACAAATAATGGTACGTCTTGCTCTGACATCTAATGTAGTAAGTGCCTCACGTTGCAAATATACATAATCTCTTTGAGAGAACCTTTGCAGCTAAGGTTGATAAGCGCCGTTACAAATGCGCGCATAACATAAAGAATCTTGATGCTAGGCTATGTATAAATTCTCTAAAACCATAGGCATGGCCCTTTTGAAGAACTCAGCCCAATCATATAGGCATTGAGCCCAAATATCTGGACTATCCAAGTTCACGACTAAAGCCAGCTTCTCTTGCACCGATCTTGGCAAAATATGCTCCCGACTATAGAGCAACTGATAAAGGTTGTAAGAGGCCAATGAAACTTGCCTATTAAAACGGTAACCCATGGCAATCCATGGTAACATCAAGTTCCAATCTCGATGGTTTCCACAAAGTAATCTACACTTGCGTAAACCACATTTGACTGTTTCAACAACATGTTTAACCAAACCATCCACCTTAAGGTGATATCTAGAGGTGGTGCAGTGATCAATCAAAGCCTTGGTGCATAGAGTCTCAAAAGCCCCTAGAAATTTTTGGTTTTGATTTGTGAGGACTTTAGCCGGTGCTCAAAGGCGTGCCAATACGCGGTCATAAAATGCCATAGCTGCCAACTCTGAAGAGTTCTGAGGCAAAGCAATGAGCTCAATTCATTTGTTGAAATGCTCTACCATCACCAACACATATTTGGCTCCACATGAGGTGACAACAAGCGGCTCAGCAAAGTCCAAAGACCAACGATAACCTAAATCTATAATTGGTAAAGGCCTCAATTGTGGTGATAAGGTGTTAAAACTTGATTTCACTTGATTACACACTTCATATTGAGAAACATAGGTAGAAACTTACTGATACATGCTAGTCTACCAATACTGGTTGCGTAATATAGAATGTGTCATGTGCACTCCAAAATGACCAAGCTCCTCATGCACTTGCCGTATCAAAGAAGCTCTCTGGTCTAACCAAGGAACTATATGCCTAGCTCCATTTGGCCAAACTCGAATCAACAAGCTATTATTCCAATGGAACTTTGCTATTCGATGGTAAATTTTGTTTCGCTCCATGGTAGAAATACCCATAGGAAATGATCCATGTTGGAGTTTGTGCAATACTACTATGTTCTTCCACACATCTTCAATACCTTGAGATTTATCAGGTTCATCATCCAAACCTAGTTTAACCACCTCAATAGCAGAGTTTGACATCAAAGTCAAATAAACAACTGCGTGCCAATCTAGAACTGCCTCTCTGTCGCAATCTCCATGCCATCTAGCACTAGTCAAATTTTCATTAGAAGAACTTAGATTGCAAGAATGCCCATCCGCATCTAAGTTAGTGATACCAACTTGGTGAACAACCTCAAAGTCATACTCTTGAAGCAGTAGAGCCCACTTAACAAGCTTGCCAGTGGATTTATCTGATTCCATAAGCCACTTCAAAGGTTGATGATCTGTCACTAATGTAAACCGCTGCCCATACATGTAAGGCCAAAAATGTGAAAAAACCCATATTGCGGCTATAGCTTTTCTATCATAAGACAAATAATTAGATTCTATTGGGTTGTTACTCCTTAAAGCAAAGCAATAATATACTTCCGTCTTTCTTCATCTTTCTGAGTCCAAAATTGCATCTAATCCCACTGCATTCCAATCCGTGTGCAATTGGAAAAGCCTAGTAACATCAGGATGTCAAAGCACGAGTACTGATCCCAACTTTTGCTTTAACGTATCAAATGACAATTGTTGCTTACGGCCCCATGTCCATATCTGGTCTTTGCTAGTGAACATAATCAAAGGCTTGACAACCAAGCTGAAATTTTTGACAAAGCTGCGATAATAATTCATTAAGCCAATAAATGCACACAACCTTAGAACATCACAAGATGCTGAAAGCTTTTGAAATGCATCTACCTTTGTCTGTTGTACGCCAAGTCCTCCTGGAACTATCATGAGTCCCAAATACAACAACCGGTTATAAAAAAATTTGCATTTGCCATGATGCAAGCGCAATTCCTACTTACGCTACCGCTCAAAAATGGTTTACAAATGCTTCACATGTTCTTGAGGTGAACTATTAAAGACAATAACATCATCAATGTAGCACTGAGCAAACGACAATCCAGTTAGAACTTAATCCATCACCCTCTGAAATTCAGCAGATGCATTTTTAAGACCAAATGGAAGAAACTTCCTATGATAGAGTAGATCTCTGCCATCATAATTCCCTCCCCAAAATGCAGTCTTCGCACGATCTTTCAACCGTAGTGGCAACTAGTGGTATCTAGATCTCAAATCCAATGTATTGAAGATTTGAGCCGATTTTACTGCGTCAAATAACTCCTTTGGCGTCGGCATAAAATATTGGTCGGATTTGATTTTTTTATTGATTGGACGATAATCTCTATACATCTTCTTTTCAGTCGAATTATCAAAGATATCCTTTTTAGAAAGCATCACCATAGTACAAATATACTTGCCATTGGATAACTCAATAAAATCCGCGGCTAAAAACTCCTGACATTGCTTTTAAACACTAGTTCTCTCAGAACTACTCAGCTTGTAAGGACGTCTAAAGATCGGATAATCATCTTCAAGCTGAATGTAAATAGACTTGCCTTTATAATCTCCAAATCATGAAAGTTAAAAACAAAAGCAACTCCAATACGAGTGGATAAATGCTTGCATTTTATGAGCTTCAACATTTGTGAGATGATGAGTTAAACTCAAAGGTCAATCATCAAATTTTGTGGTAGTCTTTTTCATCAAAGAACCACCACTGGATGTAGACACAACCTGTAGTTGCTAATCAGAACAGGAAGGGACAATATCATTGTCCCCAGCATTGCCATTTAAGGCCAAAGTAGCAAAGATTTTTTGAGCTTGAAGCTCATCCAAAGCTTGCCACTGAAAATGATGCTCAAAATCCTCTCCAATTGTAGCAATTAGCATTCTTGTTGCCCTCTGACCATTTTCCTCTGCCCCCAGAGTGAACAAATGGCCATGTCGCTGCTGAACAGCAAGGCAAATGCCAACAGTCTAAACCATGGTATGAAGATCCATAGCTTGGCCCAATGCAAAGTGTTGTTGACCTTCACTGAGATCCTGAACTGTTGTAATACCAGTAGAAAGACCTATGACACGCTTTTGCTCATCCGCATTGGATTCTTCATAAGTGTGACTGCGAGAATCACATACCATATCTAGTCCATGTGCTCGGAATGCAAAGGACTTAAGGTATGTAATAAAAATTGGTAATGCCTTGCAAGGCTTTCCAACATTGTTGACTAAAGCAAAAGGAAGTGAATCATTTTTGGTCACAACCAAAGATTCCCTGTAGTCATCCAAAATATCCCTCACAACACACCTCAAAGGTCTGACAACCAGTGAAAATGCCTTAGCTAACATGAAATATGACATCATATTGATCTAAAGCTAACGTGATTGATGGACAAACAACTCTAGTGCTACGGCATTCACAAAAGTTAAAGGGCCAAGAATTTGGCAAATATAATGGCCATCTTCCATCACTTTTGGCTGCTCATTGTCCAATGGAGGCACATTTTTAGAAATATATCCAGGTAGAGTGGTTTGATGGTTATACCACCACTGTATAATCCTCACCAACTCCATAAAAAAGCTAGATCATGGGTCATCTAATCCTTGACCTGCAGTTGCTCGTGAGTGACATTGACAAAGGTATCCTGTCGCAAGCAAATCAACGTGGCCTAACCTCCTCAAATCTTTATCACTAATAAGGGTAACATTTCTAAGAAGGTAGCCAAAACATCCATGAATGGATGATGGAGGCAACTACTCATGAAACTGAGCCATCAACCTCTGAAGATAGTAATGAGCTGCTCTAATAGGCACATAACTATTATCAACATGAATGTACCGCCGAACCATGACCCTAATCACTAAAATGGCTGCTAATCCAGTGCCAATGCTTTCAAAAAGCTCCATAAAGGTAATTCCGTCTACAGATGGGTGCCAATGAATAGGTCGTCCAAATATAGAGCTCATGAGAGTAGAAGCTAAGGAGTCAAGAGGTACAGAAGCTGCAATATCTCTACATCGTCGAGGGAATTTCTGATGGTTAGTCTAAGGTGGCAAAGCATCTTTAGAATGTTGAAGTGTAGGCATCAAAATTGGTAACTCTTGCCAGCCTTTTGAATAAGCAGTCGCAAATGCCAAAGTCTCCTCTAAAAACAAAGGACCAAACGGAAGGCTCCCCAAAAATGCCGAGCATTCAAACATAACGTCAGCAATCATAGATATAGTCAATGCTGCAAATGCCATTGGAATCAGTTACTTTTGGCCGTCACCAGAAAACCAACTTGGTTTAATCCACGCCTCTTCGGTCCAGTTATCCATACCAAAACAAGAAGGTAAAGCATTTGCTGATCAATTAAAATATCATAGTTGGTAGCATTAATGACAACGCACCTTAAAAAAAAAGTGAGAATATGTAGGTCTTCCACTCATTCAAAAAATCAGATATAGAGGCTCTTTGATGTAGCTTGTGATATGCTCCGTGCCCCAACTAAAGTAATAATAGTGAATAGACAAGGCACCAAGTTCTTAGCAGTCAAGTCAAGTTTTACCGCCAAATGTTTGTCAATCATAACTGGCTGAGCACCTGAGTCTATTGTCACCTTAAGTAGAGTAGCTCAATGACCATACTCTCCACCACGTGAAATTACAAACACTCCATTGTTATTTACCAAACAAACAATACCTGGGTGCATTGCTTGTCACTCTTTAGTGGATCTTGCTGATACATTAGCAAAATAAGCTGCTCCCACTGCTAGAGGCGCATCCATAGACAAATGATGTGATGTGTGAGTAACCACATATTCATCAAATGCTGCAATGGCTTTAGCTGCAGGTTTAGCTTGTAGTTTTGCTTGAGCATCTGAATCATAAATTGAAAAAGTCTTGACAATAGCTTAAGAAACCTGAAAAGATGGCATGTTTGCTTTTATTTCTAAAATACATCCCACCACATGAAAGATTTCAGAGGCTTAGAAACAAGGTGCCATTAACTTTGAATAAGAAAACATTGGCATCTGCATAATTTTGGAAACCATGGTTTGCAGTAAATCAAGTGAAGCAGAATTTCTAAAATGAAGAAGTGTAACAACTAGGTGTTTGCCTGTGGCAATAGCATTAGCCAAACTAAAAAATAATGGTAGGCATGTCTGACCAATAGAATCAGCAGGACCACTATAGCGTGCATGTGAGACAGCAATGACATTTGGTACTGGTGAACCAATTGATCCTCCAGTAATTTGAGATCGGGCAGCAGCTGCAGCTCCCAACTCTCCAGATGTACCAAATATGTAATACTCAAAACTAAATTATTTAGTTGTCTTCTTGGGAGATGTCTCAAAATTAGAAGCTTGAGCCAATGATGTAGAGGTTTTGAGCTTTTGCTCTAACTTTGGTACCTTGGCCTCAAGGGTCTTTTCTTTTTGTGACTTAACATCTACAAAACTAGCTGACTCCATCTCAGGATGAAGTTGAAAGTAGTGATTTTCATCATGGTTAATACTACTACAACGGTTGCAATTCAAAGCTTTTTTTTAAGCTTAATTTTACCCTTCACCTCTTTCTTTTTAGTAGCCTTGGATGATTGAGAAGGAGTCTTGGGTTTCTTTGGGCAATCCTTCTTGGCATGTCCATCTTGCCCACATTTCTAACAATGCAAAGTCTTCTCTTGTTTAGTGTCCTCCAAACTACTAGTGACAGCAGAGGTCTTCCTAGATTTGGAAGAATCTGTCATGGAAGAGATCATATCGGTGGCGTCAGGATGGCAAAGAGCCCGGTCACGCTTTTCAATTATAGCAAAAGCTTAGGCTAAGGTAGTCATATCCTTATAATCAAGGATAATCCAAGGGAATGCTAAATCCAGCAACCGCTTGTCGATTTTTAACAAAAAGATCTTCACAAGCAGATTCTCACTGAAAATTCTACTAGACTTGACAGCAAACCGTGTCAAGCAAGTGTACATGGTACATGACATATTCTTCTTCTTTCTACAAAAATCCTAGTTAGCTGTATTTGATCACGACGAAGCTGCCATACTCCATCTCCAAATGCACAATGAACTGCGCTAGTGGATCAAACTGAGGTGAGAAGCCAACTGTGGCCAGTGCCGCCTGAGTAGCTTGAGCCATGCACGACATGATAGTTGGTATGGTACTCTCTGTCTTGAGTTACAAAGCTATTGCTTTGCCTTTAAGATCCTCGGAGGCTGCTGCCTTACTTTTGCTAGGTCTCTTTTTTGCCTTCATGGTTGAGGAGGCTAAAGCAACTATTGTGCCATCCTTGAGAGCTGAAACAAACTCTATTTGCATCTTCTAGTAAAGCTAAATTTCAAAAAGCTCGAGCTGATGAGCATAAATCCACTGCTCATAGGTCTGAAGGGCCTTAAATTCAAAATACTAAGGTAAAAGTTCAAAGGCAAAACAGTCGTTAAAACTAGGCAACCTCTGGCGCTTTTCCTTCACCCACATGCAAAAACAAAGCTTCCAATCAGGAAGGGAAATCTCCCTTACCTGTTTTGAGAAATGATCACGCACTGATTCGAGATGATTGTCCTCCATCTTGTCAAACAAGCCCACACTCAAGATTTGAAGCTTACTAATAGTACCCAACGCCAAATTATGTTTAAAATCCTTGTTGGTATCTACACTAGCCCAAAGTCCTCGGTGTGGTCACCCTTTAAGTAGTCTGGTGAGGGAGACCAATAATATTGGCTTCTAATCTGCACCATAAACAGACTACGTGGATATTTGCACCTATCTACAGGCTTAGGGTAACCTGCAATTATCTAAAGGCATAGAGCAATCTGACTTGCAATTACCAGCAAGTTGTGTAGTTCACCAGTAATAACATCCACTGAGTACAAGTCTAACACATACAAAAAAATCTCGCTGGCAATTAACCCGACCTCACTCCCACAATACGCCCACTCCTAACAAAATACAAAATGGGACAATGTCCACAAACAGAGAAGGTATCAAAAGACAAAATCTAAAACAAAAATCTTGGATCATCTTCTCTAAACAACAAATAAGCAGAAATGAAACCTGCACAAACGGCCAACAATGTCTAAAGAACGGGCCACATTGTTCCACAGCAAGAATCAAAACGTGTTAACCCTCAACTGCTTCCCTATGACGTTACCGCCATCTCGTCAAAAGAATGCGTGTTAGACGACCTTGTCATGTAGATGCGCTCGCTCTTTCCGGCCCAAAATTATCTTTCAATGATAGATAAGCAGAAAAGAAAATCACACAACCGGCACACGCCTGCGGTTGGTGATAAGTGGCAAATTGGAATGCAACAACCTTCAAATCCAATGCCCTCAAACCCAATGTCCAACAATCTCACAAGAAATTTTGACAATCTTTTGTAAAATTAGTTGTGGCGTTTAGGTTATGAAAATCCAATGAGTTGAATTCACAAGGTTTGGATGATTTAATTAAATCAAATTTCTAAAGAGCTCTAGTCAAAAATTCTAGGCTTCGACTCTGATTATGTGAAAAATCAAAGGTGGAGGATTCATAGCCAGAGATGGCTGTGGTTGCTATTAAGCAAAGTTGGTTGAAATTAAGTGATAAATGGGAGCTGAGTGATGAAATCCTAGCTCTCTTGATGGTTGCTTGGGGCAAGGAATGCTGCTGGCTGCCGGCTACTGGTCTGGTACGTTGTTCCCGGAGCCCATGTACTGGAAATCCTAATTTTTTAAAGTATGTTCTAACTTATTGCTCCGATGCTACTGCTCCTCTAGACCCCTACCCACTCGCTGTTAGCCTCTGAAATTGAAACCCTAATCTCTCGCAATGTTCGTTGTTTGTAACTACTAGCACTTGCTCTGTGCGATTTTGTTGGCATTCGTTGCTGCAGGCGCTGTGCGGTCACCTTGCTGGCACTGCCAGGCCCGCGCCGCTCGTCACTCCTGGTCTTTAGCCTCCCGACCTGGCTTTCAGCGCCGGCTTCCTCGCCAAATCTCGCTGGTTTGCAGCTTGCGGCCTCTTGACTGCAGCGGTTCAATTGCTGTACCTCCAATGTCGGTTGCTAGGCTTGCCCCGCTACCTAGCTCCAAAACTCTAGGCCATTCGTCACCATCACAATCACATGAAGTTGGGCCCTTGCTCTTTGTACATCTCCGTACGATTTAGCTCTCAATTCTCAACAAAAACAAAGCGTTTGTACTCACTCAGCCATAAATCCAGAACCAAAAATTCAAATCCAAAATCTCTGTAAACACAAAGATTCTAAAACAAAAACAACATTCTTTGCCAAAGGATAAGATACAAAATCTAAGCATTTAAGCGTCAGTCAAGCTACCTCTCACTCCGCTCACGAGAGAATCCAAGAGTGCAAGGAGAAATGTGAAAGATAGTATAAAACTTAGGAAAACACAACAAGCGTACTTTCTCTCAAAAACACTTTACAAGACTTGACTTGGTAAAGAATGCCAAGTCAGGGATGTAACGCGCTTTAACTAACTCCAAATCCTAAGTAGCTTCAAATGAAGTGCCAATTGGAATGAGGTGTCAAAGTACCTAACCTTCCCCAAAACTACTAAAAACAAAGATCATCCACTAATGACATACATCCGATATGGCATAGCCAAAATGCCACATCACGTGACAAGTCAACAATTTTTAAACCGCCTTGAGAAACAGGTAAAATGGTTGAGGACCATTTCACTTTAATATGGCACCTTCCATCCCCTCTTCTAGACTATATAAAAGTTCTCACTAGTCCTCTGATAATATCACAAATTTTCTTCTTGATTCCACAACAAGATGTTGTATACCAACAAGTGGCTAGAAGAACTTGATTGGTAATCAAAATTCTAGCAGCCATAGTCAAGGAGCGCGTTGCCCACATTCTAAGTTTGGCTCTTAGAGATTTAAATAAAGGCTCTGTGTTAGCATCCTTATTTAGCTTAAACCCTATCAAAGGACCTAAATATCTCACTCTTTGACCTTCTTCAATCCATCTTAAGCCTATGTCATTCCCCTAATTGAATGGTTTAGGGTAAGAAGAATCCCAAATGGCTGAGATCTTCTTCCAATTAACCCTAGATCTTGAAGACATGCAATATGTCTCTAGGGTTTGATATGCTTTTGATAGGTTATCATGGGTACCATCAAGGTATAAAGTTGTGTCATCAGCATAGGAGGAGTATATAAGAGTGGATCCATTAGGCAATTTAAATCCTTTGATTCCATATTTAGAATTATTCAACATGTATCCCAAAAAATCACTATAAAGAGGAAAGGAGCAAGAGGACAACCTTGTCTCACCAATCTTCCCAACTCAAAGAACTCTCCTATTTCTCCATTTACTATGACTGCTGGTGTGGAATTTTTGTATAGGGCTTTGATGTATTTTATAAAGTTGAAGTGGAAGCCTTATTTTTCTAAAACCAATTCCATAAAAGTCCATTCTATCCTATCATAGGCTTTTTCAAAGTCTAGTAGTAGGAGAATGAGGTTTTAGTTTGAGGAATTTGCACAATGTATAGATTCCTGTACTAGAAAGATGTTATCTATTGTGCTTCTTCCTTGGACAAACCCTGTTTGATTAGGTCTTATTATTTCAGTCAAAATCTCTTGAAGTCTCACGGCAAGAGTTTTTGCACTACAATAAAACCATGGTCAAATCTACAAAAAGTTGACAAAGATTGTGACCCAATCTATAGTATACTATAGATTAGGTCACAATCTTTGTCAACTTTTTGTAGATTTGACCATGGTTTTCTTGTAGTGTTGCAACCAATTTATAAAAAGAACCCAACAAAGTTATAGGACAATAGCTAGAGATTAGGGTTGGGTCACCTCTTTTGGAATAAGCGTGATCAATCCTTTGTTGTGCTCCATTTCCAAATCTCCAATTTCAAATACCTTCTCTATTGCTGCCATAAGATTAGCCTCCAATTCTTGCAAGCAGTAAGAATAAAAATTGGTTGGTAAGCCATCAGCTCCTGAAGCTTTGTCTTTCAATAGTAGTTTTATAACGTCACGTATTTTGAAGATGCTTAATGGAGCTATAAGTTTGGCATTCTAGCTTGATATAATAATGCTTGAAATGCAGGAAATGACTTCATTTCTGGCCTGGTCAATCTTGTCGCTCTCTCCCTCTGATGTGTAGAGCCGTATGTAGAAATCTGTGATAGCTCTTGATTTTTCTTCTTGCCCAATTAGCACAACCCCATTAACTATTAATTGTGCAATGTTTATTTTAATATGCAAGCCCCCATGAATACAAAAGAATTCCTTTGAACATCTATCGCCCTTACTTGCCCAAATGGCGGATTTTTCATGATAATGCTGGTCGATGAAGGCTGAAGTGATTTTGTGTAACTTTGTTTTATCCACCTCTAGTCTGGCTATCACGTTAGGAGATCCAAAGAATCTTCTGAGAAGTTTTTCATTCTTCTCTATTTCTCTCAAAATCTCTCTTTCCCTACGGTATCTCCTATCTGTATCAGTTCTTGAAAAAAGTTTCACCGCCTGTAATATGCGGCCTTGGGCTTGTTCTAGCCATGAAACCCAAGTTTCCAACTCTAATGGCCTTCTCTTGTTGTCCCATGCATTAGTGAGCGCATTCCTAGCCTAGAATTTATTTAGAATACCTGTCTTCATCTTGCTCGTAGATTTTTTCCTAGTAATGGCAAAAACTTGGAGAGAGATGGGACAATGATTAGAAATAGTGGTATACGAGTATGTGTGTAACTTTCCCCCTTGACCTGCAATGAATTGTGAAGAATAGAACCTATCAATCCTAGCAGAGCGTAAAGAGGGGCCTCTATGGTAATTTGACCATGTGCAATTTTTGTCATTTTTCAACCTGATTGATTCTAAATGGAAAACGTTGCCCAGATCATAGTGGTTGAGCAGCCCTTCCAAATTCCCATGCTACTTTTTCTCTGTGTTGTATGTAGGCATTGTATTTGGTATGTCCAATTTTGTCTTCAAGATTTTCAACCATGTCAAAGTCTTCCAAAAGCATGAAATGGTCACCTTGAAGATTTGCTAAAGTTATCTGCTCCCATAACACACTATGCTCCTGTGATGAACACAATGCATATATATTGATAAAAACAAAATAAGAGTTCTTGTCCTTCTTAAAACAAACAAACTGAGTTTGTCCAGGTACTATGATCCTAGGATCAGTGACAAACTGAGCTTTGGAGTTTGATATTAAGATTCTTGTACCTGCTCTCCATCTGTTACTGCTTAGAATCTGTATAGTTGGGTTCCAAATTTTCAAACCCCTATGGAATAGAAAACTTTTAGTTTGATACTTGCATTTGTTTTCCATCATCCAATGTTCTTGTATACATATAATTTTTGGTGGTATCTGCATCCTCTCCATAGTTCTCCTAGTATGAAGCTGTTTACTAGTACCCTTAGCTCCAATGCCTGATCCTTTGATATTTAGGGTAGCTATCGTGAAACCATGATCAATCATTCTTTTAAGTCGTATGTCACAGGTATGTGATTAGGAATGTCATCCTCAGAAGTCGAGGGCTGTAGAACCAAGGCTTGTCTAGCTGGTCCATCATTAAAACTTTTAAGTCTCTCCTTAGGCTAACTTGGGGACGAATGCATTCACGGGTACCACTCTCCATGATCTTGGCCTTGTATTTTTAACTTTGCAAAATTTGCTAATAGTTTATTAGCTATCATCCTTCCTTTGCTTGCCACTAGTAGAAAACTCCTTTCAAAACAACAGAAAACCAACAGTTTCTTGTTGATTTGGGCACTTGCTCACGCTAATTGACTAATTTAACAGAATTCTGTAAAAAACTAAATATGTTGTGTTGATTTGGACACCATTATCTAAATCAACAGAAATTTTGGAATCTTTTGAAGATCTTTTGGGAATTTTTTGTGAATCTTTAAGAATCTTCAAGAATCTTTTGGGAATCATTGAGAATCTTTTCAAGATTTTTAAGAATATTTAAGAATCTTTTCAAGATTTTAGAATCTTTGAGAATCTTTTAGGAATCTTCATGAATCTTTGGAAATCTTTCAAAATCTTTTCAAGTTATTTTAGAATCTTTGAGAATGTTTGAGAACAATTGAGAATCTTTGAAAATCTTTGGGAATCTTTTGAGAATCCTTTTTGAAATTCAAAAAATCTTTGAAAATCTCTAAGAATTTTCAAGAACCTTTTTAGAATCTTTGAGAATCTTTTTAAAATCTTTATGAAATTTCTTAAAATACTTCAAAATACTTGTAGAAATAGAATATCTGAGATTGAATTAGAGTCCTTTAGGAATCTTTTTGTAAATCATCAAAATACTTTCAAAAAAACTATCACAATAGTTTAGGTTTGTTTTTGAAATCTTTCTAAAATTTTTTTGGACCTCATTAATTTTTTTTGAAGTTTTAAAAAATAAAGTAAGTTTTCAAAAAAAAAGAATCTTTTAGAAGTTTGAGTGTACATTGACTGGTTTTATTTTCTTTACTTTTCACAATTTGGTAAGATTTAAACTTAGCAGCCTTTAAAGTCAAGTAAAAACACAACCATAATAACAAAAAACTCAACAATTTTTTGTTGATCTAGATACTTTTGGACACAACTTCCCTAATTCAACAAAATTTTATATAAAATGTACAAGATTTTATTGTTTTAAATACCAAAATTTCTTTACAAACAAATATAAATGATGCTCCTCAATTCTTTAAAGAAATCATATATGTCCCTTAAGGATTAAAAGTACCAAAAATATCTTTGTGTTACATGATAACCAAGTGTATAGTTTAATGCAAATTCTTACAAGAAACCAAAGGTGTTTTTTACATTTCAAATAACACAAGGATATACTTAACATTTCAAAATAGAAGAGTTTTTTTATTAATTTTCCAAAATAATAGGAGTATAATTGATATTCCTACAAAAAATAAGGATTATTTTTTATGTTTCACATATTTTTGGCGTAAACTTGATATTTTGAAAGACTTAAAGGGTGTTTTTAGTATTTTTCCTTCTATTACTAACCAAATGAATTAAAAAAAAAATCTTATAAAATATTTTTATAAGCTTTAAAAGATGGGAATTGATATGTGTACCACACCCTTCCAATTACTATACCACACCACGGGATAAATTTTAGATTTTTACCATCAAAAAGCTAAATTTGAAAATTTTGAATTCAAATTTGGGCTTAGAGACCATGGTATTGTCTAGAACCATAAAAAAAGTTGCAATTCAACAACACCCAATGAAAAAGTTTAGTTAGGGAGAAAATTGTTAATTTTACTTTTGTTTGTAAAAAAAGATAAGCTTTTTCATTGGGTGTTGTTGAATTGCAACCTTTTTTATGGTCTTAGACAATATCATGGTCTCCAAGTCCAAATTTGAATAAAAATTTCTCAAACTCAAATTTTTGATAGTAGAAATCTAAAATTTACCCCAAGGGTGTGGTACAGTAGTTCAAAGGGTGTGGTTCACATATTAATGCCCTTAAAAAATATCCAAAAGTACTCAAAAGTCAATAGAATTTTGATTTTATAATTTTAAGGTTTTAATTCCGTAACTTTTCACAACTTCATGTTATTTGAAGCTATCAAACTATGGAGGCTATTTTAACAAAATAAGGTTCTTTTTACAAAAAAACTAGCACTAAATAATAATTATTAATGAATCCAACCTTTGCCTGCAATAGTCCTTATGAGATTTGTGAATTCCAAAAAAATTTATAAACAAAATCAAAAGGATGGAAATAAACAATTTATTTAAAATTTCTAAACACCTTCTCTGATTTTAGCTCATAACTTTTGATAAAAAGATTGAAATCCAAAAAAAATTGTTGGAAGTGAAAGTAAAATACGTTTACTGACTATTCTTAGTTCTAAGTTTTTTGAAAAAAATCCTTTAATGGGCGGAAATAGCCTCCAAAGTCTACTGGATTACTAAAGACATGAACATTTAATGTACAAATAGAATCAAGATACTAATGTGTGCACGTGCATTTGCACATTCTCTAGTGGTTTTGAGAATGTGCTAAGGTTGTGGAGTGTGAGAGGAAAGGTGGAGGGTTCAAACCTCGCTACTGGCAGTTGCTTGGGGGCTCGGGCAGCTGCCCGGGGGCTTGGGCAGCTGCCCAGATGCTCGGGCAGCTGCCCGTTCCCTAAAAATTTCACATTTTCGTAAAATAAAAACAAATTCTATGAAAATAATAATTTAAAAATGAAAAGAAATAGAATTGAACAACATAAAATATGTAATAGAAATCAACAACAAATTAACAGAAAACTATAAATAACCAACAAAAAATCAACAGAAAAGTACCCAAATCAACTTGACCAAATTTACAGAAAAAATCAACAATTTTTGGTTGAAATTTTGTTGATTTTGTGCTAAATTTTCTACTAGTGTACTGATAATTTTCTGATAGAAAAACAATCATATCACGCTAAGTTTAACTCCTTTTTGCTATTGGTTGTTTGATTCACTTTAATCATAGCCAATACTAAGAGTTTGTGAATATCACCTTCACCATCCCATTGCGAGCTCCATTCCATGGACTTCCATGAAGGTAGACTTGGGAATTGTTTCATTCTTCTCATTAAGTAGGCGCAGAGGTGGTTGAGGACCAGTTCCTTAACCACTTCGAGATTGAGGCTTTCCTTCCTGAAAGATATAGAAACCGGTTCTCCTATTCCTAGAGCAAGCTTTAAAGCTTCAAGCAATATATAGTGGTGCCTTGATAAGATGAAGGAATCTAGACATCATATTCATTTTGTGTAAGGAAAGCATTCATTGTAACCAAACACATCTTTTGTAGCTTTCTAACCGCCAGGGATAGTCATCTCCTTCATCTTAGCTAAGCGTTTTTGCTTATAAAAGTTCATCTTAAAGAGGCACTACTATAGCGGATTTTGGAGTTGGCTTGAAGACAATTGGCCATATAGTCAAATATCTTTTACCTTCCAAGGGGATGCAATCCTTTCATTTGTTGAATGCCTCTGCTCCCTCCTCTATGTTGAGAACTCTCCAGAAGTTTTTGATGGAACACTAGAACTCCTTTCTCTCTGGTCCTCCTGAGCCTAGAATTTTCCGGAGATAGGTGTTGAATCATACTCCTAATTGTTTGTCCCTTGTGTCTCCTTGTTCCTTCTTGGTAATCCTGTTTTCTTGGACGTGTAGATCTTGCTAGCTTGGAGCGGTGGGAATTTGTCTTCATTTATACTTAGTCTTGCTTCAATAGTTGAAGTTTCATGTGCCTTCGACTTCTAAGCAAATTGTTGAGACGGATCCTCTTGGTATGACTGGGGCTGATTAATGTAGCCTTGAGTGTTGATCTGCGTTGTGTTGTACTGTGTCTCACGTTGCTTGTCACCTTGCTCATCTTCACACTGCTTTCCACTATACGAGCCACTTTTTTCCAACTCAGGCTGCAAGTCTCGTTGTAAGTCGCTTTTCTCCCCTTTGCGTTGCCTACTGTGTTGAGTGTTGCGGTGCATGTTGTGTTGCGCTTTGTGGTTTGTACCACGGTGCATGTTGCGGTGGAGTCAAATTTTTCCACTTTGCGTTGTTTTCCATGTTGCGGGTCACCTTCCCCATCACTCTGTGTGCTTTGTTGCGGTAATGATTTTACCCCTTCACGCTAAGTCTCCCATTAGGACTTGCATTTTTCCCCTTTGCGTGTTGTGACAGCTCGTTGGAGGATCAACAACGTTTTTGCTTGTGCAGGTTGTTGCAACTTTGACTGCTGGCCCCCTTCTTGCATCTTGTTTGATAGCGTGGATAAAATGGGTCATTTAGGCGGTGATTCCTCTTCAGCTTTTTATAGTGGCGTCAGATGCTGCTGTGAATCTGTACCGCCTATAAGCTAGATCGATAATTGTCTTTGGCTTGTCCAAGGTGTCTTCTTCAGGTGTCTCAATATCCATATCCGTGGACAAGGGTAGTAATTTGAGCTCTTCATCCAATACCTTAACTCTTTCTTTAACTGTGTAAATGTGTTTTGAGCCAAGTTTGGGAGTCATTTGCTTAAACTGCGAGGCTGAGTCTCTGAGAGGCTGTTTCCTTTTACTTGAGGAGGATTGAGAAGGCTCCTGAGCAGAGCTGTCTTTGGTGTAGTTATTCTTCCTTTTCCCATAATTGACCTTCTCAAATCCCTCTTCATCAATTTCCTTGGTCGCTTTAATTGCCTTTGCTGAGTTTTTGCTTATCCTTTTGCTTAGTGAACACTCAGCAACCATATGACCAAAGTGTATGCAAAGATTGCATTAACTAGGTAATCCCAAGTACAACAAATTCAGCTCTTGAAATTCCACGTTTTTGGAGAGAGTTTGCATGATCAAGTGGACCAAAAACGGCAGATAAAACCTCTTAAAAAGTCCATAATTATGAAGTTTCTGCGAGTATGGATCATAAAGTGTTTGTTTTCTTATATAAAAATACGTGCATTGTAAATAAAAAAACCAAGCCTATGTAGCCATTAGGAAGGCTTTTGCAAAAGAAAAATAAATAAACTAAAAAAATGTTAAAATCATTAAGGTATTGCCTCCTAAACATTCAGCCTTAATTTGGGCACTAAAAAGTCCATAGCTTTTATTGTATATCACGTGTTTAAAATTATAGCACGTTTTTGAGATACTTAAAAGATGCTGAATCACATATGTATTCCCTATGTATGCATTATAGCTAACTTGATACATCATGTCTATCATTTTCATAAGATGTTGCCGTGGATGCTGTGAATGAAACAGTCCAAATATATGCATTAAAAAGTCTCTTATTTTTTATATTATCAATTTTAATAAATATTGATTACATATTTTGTTTTATGAACAAGTATAGAATCTATTCACTAATTTGGGATGTTTCCAAGTTCATTCTTTTAAGAGAAATAAGTCATGCATTCAAAACATGTGCCTAAAAATTGAATGGAACACGCATTTTGGTCCACCCGACCATGCATCCACCTTGGAGCTATTGTTAAGTACCGTTACACTAAGATATCTTGGGAGTTTCATACAATCAGTGACCACTATGTTGACAATTGGACTTGATGGCCGCTTTTGTGCGGACTTTGTGGTTTCTACTGAGGTGACTCTACTTATCACTCCTCCAAGAATTTTGAGCATTTCCTCATTCTGCATAGTTATATGGAGCTCTGGGATTTAGACCCTGATTATTGACCTTGCCTGATATTCAATGTTAAGAGCCTTGGGCCTAAAGTCCCTCTTCCATGGGTAGAAATAGACTACTTTGCCTTCCCATTCCAGTGCGCGTAAGTTGGTGCAATGAGAGGCATGCTTGGGCTGTGCAAACTCAAGGCGGGAAAAAGACTTAGGCAAAATCTATATTGTGACCCATGGATCAATTAGTTTTGCTTTCAAAAACAAGGTCAAGTTAGAAAACCTAGTGGTGCTCCTGGGATATGGCCCAAAATTAGACATTTGTCCTTGATTTCTTTGGCATCATGAAGCTCCTCTAACTTTTGCAAAGGAATAATGACCTTTGGCTTCCAATACATGTCAATGTTTGGTTTGGTCAAAGTTGGAGATGCCTTGTTATGATTGACAACTCCTTTGTTCTTTGATAGCTCAGTTGGTAATGATGATGGCTGCTGTTCTTTCAAGATGGCCGGCTCTGCATGTTGCTCTTATCCAACCACCAGCTGTGCATGTCATTTTTGTTCACCGGCAGGCTCTGCATGTTGCCCTTGCTCAATGACTTGGTTTGCATGTACCTCCTTCTTGACAACCGGTCCTCTCTGCTTGGGCTATACAGCGTCTCCCTTGTTTGCATTGTTTGTAATAGCAAACATACTAGCAAATTTCTTCTTTGGCTCTCCTGGTAATGCTTGTTCCTCCATGGTAACATCCTCGCTAGATGGCAAAGATTTCCACCTAACTCCCATCTCATGGAGGAGCCTGGTACTATTATCTTATGCCAGAAGAGTGGCAATTTGATCCATTTTCCTATTTTGTGCAATCACAGTGATTATCTCTCCTTTGCGTGCAAAGTGGCAACGACCTATAGAAATTTTCCAACTTCCCACACCTAGGGCCCAACCAAGTTGCCTTTCTAGTGCTAGCTACGCTCAAAAGATAGATATCCAATTGTACTTGTAATGCTTTTATCTATGTGGTTCTCTTAGGCCTGTTACCTCAATAATCTTCCCTTACTTTAAACGATCTTTGTCTTCCCTTGGTCGTAAAGCAGAACTAAGCTTTGTTGCAAGAGAAAAAAGCCTCAAAAAACACTCATGCACACTCATGCAGACTTAAAACAAGCCTACATACAGGACTACTTGTGGAATCGTAAAAAACGGGACTTTTCTCTCGGAGTGAACGTAAAAATGGATTAGCTATAGGTAAACTTAGTATTTAAAAAAATCTAAACTCACTACTCTAAGCTCATAAATCCTTGCTCACGACAAATTTCCTAACCATTGGATATAAGTAGTTTTATTTTTGATATTGTAATTTTAGCATTTTTATATGTGATAGATGGACATGTTCTAAAAAACCACTCTCTAATCATGTTATACAAGTCCTTTTTTCACTTATGGAATTTACATATGTACCACACCATTTATACTATTCTACCATACTTACTATGTATGGTCAATATTTATGATATTATAGTATGTGTGGACCACGGACATAACACCATTAAATTGTAAATTCAACTCAAAATAGAAGTTGTAATTTCAGCTCTATTTTTCCACTCTAAATCATGCTCATAGTATTGGTTAAAAAATATAAATTAAACTTAACATAATTTAGACTCTTTAATCAATACTATGAACAAGATCTAGGATTGCAAAACAAAACAATAGTTACAACTTATATGTCAAGTTGTATTTTCAAGTGATGTTTTGTTCATGATCCACACCTACTATAATATCATAAATATTGGCTATACATAGTAAGTGTGATAAAATAGTTAAAAGGGTGTAGTACTTGTATCAATTTCCATAAACTTATAGTGTAATTTTGGCTATAAACAATGATTTTTTTGTGCGTATCCATCAATTAACCCCTCACTGCCCACGCTCGGACGCACTCTCCGACCATTGTTTTGGGGCACCAAGATAAGTATTGGTGTAGCAAAAGATTGCAGTTTCAGGTAGTGGTTTTAACTGCATAGATTGGTGAATGCCTTGTGGAGGCTCCAAGGTACAGTTCCTGATCGGATTTTTGTAGTTCAAATTTTGAGTAATTTGGCCATGATTTGGGGTGAAAGCTAAGAATTTGCGGATTGTCCACATACTTTCTGTTGCATCTAGATTTATTGCAAGCACAATTGTTGATGCTTGATCCTGAAAATTAGAGGGTATCCTTGCGGGGGGGGGGGGGGGATATGAATACCTGGTAAAATTTTCAGAACCACCCGACTTCATAATTCAACATATTCTGGCTTGCAAATGGGGAAGGGAGTTCAATTTTTCTACAATGTACCGACAGTGACCTGCTGTGGTCACCGGTTAAGAAGGTGAATGGGACAGGCAAACGGTTGGGAGCGGCTATAGCTCTAAAAAGGAACAACAGCAAACTGCAATAACACAAAGCTTGGGTTGCAAATTGTAAGACCATGGCTTTCTACAATTGTTGCATGCACAACATTGACTTTGTAAAAATAAAATATTCCTCAACACTTGTGAAAGTGAGCAATAGTGTTTAGAATTACTGGCAACTACGGAAAAAGCCTAAGCGTGCCTATTGCCTCATATTAGATCCTAGTAACTACCTCAAAGTACAACAAAACATTAGGTGCAGATCTCCCTCACCTGCAATGCACGAACTAACCGGAACTACAAAAGAACGTTGTGCCTGCCTCTCCCTCCCTGTTGTGGGACTTCTCGAAACTACGACAAAAATCCGGGCAAGCCTCTCAATTCTCCATGACTCCAGGACTCCGTGAAACTTCCGGATAGAAAACTGGGTGTTGTCTTCTCCGATCTGCGACTATGCTAGCTGAGACATGCAAAATCCTAAGGGACATAAGAACTACCACCTAGTCATTCAAGCTTCTTTGTGGCCAACGCACAAAAGGAAAGTCACCACGTCATGAGAAACTGAGCAAGGCCTCTGCAACATTGGCTTTTCAGAGACATCAATCTCTAGCGCCGTGTCCATGAGGTCTTAGCAGCATTGGTTTATTTGGGGCATCGATTTCCACCGGGGCATCCACTCCAGCTGGCAGATCCTAGGGACGGTGGGTATATATAAACCACCCACTCTACACAAACAAGCAACAGGACCTGAGGTTACATCCCTAAGATAAACGTAATGCCCACTTCTTCCAACTATGGAGCTTCAGAAAACATGGTTCATCACAACATGGCATCCACTGGCAGGCTTTGCATATGCGCCTCTGCTTTTTTTTGCATAACCAGCAACGTTTCCTCAAGCCGTCCGGATGATTCACAGTGTAGTGCACAGCATCCGAGTTGATGTTGTATGGGCTGCATGTCCTAGGGGGGGTGATCACTGCTTCTATCAAGGACTTTGCCACATCTAAGTAGAAGCCAAGCCGCCCTCCAGGTACCTTCTCATGTCGCAATTGCTTGTGGTCTCGGTAAAGGACCCACGCATTCTGAAAAGAAGAATCCATGGTGAAAAAAAAAAACTTATGCTACCATTTTCTAGAATGGAACTGTATTGTATAATCGCGGCGCATTTGATCAATGAGGTCTACGCCTCTCATATGCAACTAATACTCTGCTTGCTGAGGAGTTGTGGAGATTTTTATGCGCCATCCCTGTAACCACCTCAATGCCACCGCTTTGCCTACTGGGTTTGCACTTGTACTGAGAAATGAAATGGGCTTAGAGTCAAACCACGTCGTTGCAACCATCTTCTTTGACCAGTGCATACTCCAAAATAAGGTTGCTTGAGGGTACTTGCCCTTCTTCATGCCCTTCAGAGAAGTTAGAAACCCCACGCGGTTGGCCGTCACAGTCCCTGTCGCAAAGATCCCACGCTCAAGTAGGGAGTAGAAAAGCTGGGGCGAAGTGAAATAATTATCACATACAACGGTGTGGGATCGGTGGCCTAGTCCTGTGGTAAGTTGGTGCACAACTTTCTCGCCCAATTCCACCTCTAGCTCCCCTCCACCTTTTCCAAGGTAGGGGGTGATGTTGAAAATATATCTACTAGGATTGGAAACTGCCGCCCAGCATTTTATGCCGTATTTTGTGGGCTTAGCTAGTAGGTATTGTCAAATTAGAGACAAACACCCACGGTAAGCAATCATTACCTCATCACAAGTGACATATCTCTTGCAATTGAAGAGCTGCTTTAAGCGCACCACAAAATGGTCAAGGACCCAACAAACCTTGCCAATTTTGTCATAGTCGGGCGATTCCTTGTCTGAGCACAATGTTGTGTTATTCACACAGTGCAGGCAACGGAAGAGGCTCTCAAAATGATCACAGCTCATCATGTGAGGTATGACGCCACATTTCCAGAATGGGTCCATGCTCCAGTAGAATTGAATTGATGAAGACAGCTTCAGGCCCATGAGCACCACGATACCCAAGAATGCCCTAAATTCAATGGCATTGATATTTCTCCACCTGGGCCCTCCATTCAGCCTTGCAGGTTGACCTCGCCTTCAAGGATCTGCCACGGCACTGACAGCTTGCCCATCACACTTGTTTGTTTGCTTCACTAGTTTAGCAATAGCTTTGCTATTCCATCATAAGTAAAAAAATATTGGGGCAGTTGGGTGTTACTACAGAATTGTTGGAAGGGACTTGCATGCGGTCTAGTGAATCTTGCAGACTCTGCGTCCAAGTCTGCCGTGTCTTGTCCCCATTCCAAATCGGCGTACATGACACGGGTGCGCTCTAATGCGACAAGCTGATCTTGGTCTAACTGCGTGAATTCTTCATAAGTCAGTACATCCAAATCCACATTGGAATGAAAAGACCCTTTACTACCACTAGCAATCTCCCAATCAAAATTCTCATCGTCAAAAGAGTTACCTGCGAAATCACAGAAAGCAGCCATTCACGAGGTGTCCTCCAAATCTGATGTATATCCATCGTAGTGATGCAATGGTTTGTACTCAAAGCAATCTATGGCCGTTGTTGCACAACAGCCTCTTCTCAATGGAGTATGGCAGGGGATTTCAGCAGCACTCCTTGCCGTGCCTTGATCAAAGATGGTGTCGGACCCATCAGGAGAGAGGCTTCTCTAGCATAGTTCATCACTCACAGCATTGTGTGCTAGCAATGAAGGTTGCCCAGCTTGCACATGAGGTTGTTGGGGCAAAGGCGCGGGTGGCCACAACCTCCAATCAAGGCAGAGGCACTCAGTCACAGGAACATGGTGAAAGCCGACTCCTCCTCCAAACTGGACCCCAAAGCACTGAACCTCCCCTTCCCAGATAGCTAGTATCGGTTCTCCATAAAACAACTAAACTTTGCCCCATTGGTTCAACTAAAATCCCAAGCTTTGCAACCTCACCCAGACACCCTCTGGTAGCAGCGTGCCCTCCCTGTTGTTTGGACCATTTTGCTAGCACGCCAACATCTCCTTCGGCAGTGCCACCCACCCCCCAAGAGCCAACTCTTTTGCAATATGGTCGTGAGTGCCATGTGGTATGTCCCCCCCTCCATTTGACAGTGGATTCTCAGTCATAGATAAGTCAGTAACCTAGTCTTCCACTCTAGCGGCGTTATTGAAGGCAAATTTGAGATTCATGCTTTGACGCTAGAAACTAACCACTTCCATCCGAGTCCCATGAAGTTGCTCAGTTTCCCTCAGAGAAGAATGGCGCATTGGGACTGACAAATGTTGCATAGGGACTCGAGAGCGGTCTGACCCTGCCGTTGGCGATGTTGTCAATGCAGTCCGCCCGCCTTGACTGGATTCTGATCTTGGTCCAATCCGCGCCAGCCTAGGAGCTCAACTATCCCACGAGGGCAATAACAGAGGCCAAGTATCAAATGTTGCTTAGGCGCATGGTTGCAACCTGGGTGGCGTGCGCAAGCTAGGCGTAATGTTGGGCGCTGTCCACCCCCATGGTGAATCTTCATTTGCTGCACTACCCCGACCATGTCTTCCTCTTCCCCCCCGTCGACCACGGCTAGAACCTTGAAGTCGACCTCCCCAGACACCTCCTCTAGATGCAGCCCCTTCCAAGAGTGGAACGGGATTGGCAATACTCAAAGAATTCTCTCTTGCTAAGTTGGTAAGAATTCTCCCACCTCGACTTGCATTTCTTCCTCCCAGTCGAGCACCCCGTTGCCCCCTTACGCTTAGAATGTCACCTTGAACAGCTAGAGGAAGACCTCGATCACGGTCACGTCCAAACTCAGCCCCGTCATGATCGTTTGCTTCATTCAGAACATTCCCCTCCAGGAAAGACTGTGGAGTTGGAAACGTTGTCTGGACCGAGACGTCTTGGAGCCTATCTATCCTTCGCTCTACAGCCTTTAGCCTCGCACCTACCTTCATGATTGGAAGGGCTGTTGGGCTACAACTTTGTTTGAATGAACGTGTAAGTAGGACTCGGGATCCCTCTCAATTCTCCCTCTTGAATCCTCTCTATCCAGCCCAAACTCCGAGCAATGTGCCGATAACACAGGAATCACCACCTCTTGTTCAAAGTATTTTGCAACCACAAACTTGAACTTTGCCCCTCAAGCTCACATAAGAAACACTCTTCCAAGCAATTGACCACTTGCTCAGCAATAATGCTGCTCCCACTCTCTGTGACTGCCCACTCATGCAGTAGTTTTTGAACTCGTTATAACTCAGCCATTGTTGATGTCCCATTTTTGAAGGTGCTCGCCATTCCACCACCTCACCGTAATTCCACTTTGCGCTCTTGATCATAGAAGGTGGGGCGGCTGCAACCCCTCCTCCTAAAAAACTAATAAAATCCCTAGGCTCCCAAGAATTGATGACCCTCTTGCACATCCACCACTCTTCTCTCAAGAGAATCACATACCTTGTTGCAATACCAATTTGTGCCGCAATTTGCAGTCCTTGCGGCCGTGTCAGCCTCCTCCTCCTGCATTTAAATCACGGCTCCATTCATAGGGAGGAGTTGCAAACGCCGCTCGGTCACATAGGACTTGTCCCTCTCCTCCACCAACATCCAAAACCCCAACGGCTTGAGACCGGGAAACGCCGGTCGAAATTGGAATCCCAAGGCCAAACTGCCATGTCCTATTTTGCACCATGCTTCAATCTGCACCCAATCTTTCCCAAATAGTACGACTGATATTCCCGTCAATTGCCCACCCCGAACCCCAACCCCTACTTGGACTGTGATCGCTTACTAGCCTAGCAATTTCCTCCCTCACGGCCACGCAAGGACCTACTTTTTAATTCTCAGTGGACACTTTCAGTCCCCTGGACGGTGAGGGGTTAAGTAAAGAACCCTAAAACCATTTGTAAACAACTGATGCTAATGGATAGGCACTTTCGTAGCGATACCAACGTTTGTTGACATTTACTTGAATGCTTTTCGTTAATTTGGATGATTGTTGCTATTTTGGATGATATCGTCGCTTTGGATGATTATTGCTAGTTCTGCTTCAGACTTCCGAATCTGACGGCACATTTGTCAAAGGTTTTGCCGGCTTTTTGCTGCACTTCTCGTGCAAATTGTGTTCCAGAGTGAGTGACTGGATCGTCAAGGTATGTTTGTGTAGAAAACGGAGCATTTCCGTTTGACAGATACGAAAATATCTATGACCATACAGTTGACATTTCAAAAAAAACGCCTTCTTCTGCTTTGTGTTATTTGTCCGCTTTGAAACTTTGAAAATTGGTAGCAATTTCTGTTTCTGAGTCTAGAACAATCAATGATTCTTTTCCACTATTTAAGAGTCAATTTGTTCGGATATAGCTCGCATTGTTGAAATGTTTGATCGAGTGATGATGCGGTTGTAATGACCTAGAATTCCTTGGTACATGGAAAATGCAGCTCGTATTAGCAATGAGAATTTGAAGAGCAGTACAAATTTCCTGTTGCCATTGCAAAAGGTCAAGCGCTATGGCGATAGCTTTGCCTCGAACGCTTCTATTGCGTCACCAATTCTGCTCTTCGTCGCCACACTTGTTTCGTTGTTCTGTTTCGCCGGCTTTGGTGTGGCGCTTGGGCGTGCGATGTAGTAGCAGCACTGGTTCGAGTTCCAGCTTTGAGAAGAAGAAACTCGTCTTTCTCGGTACTCCCGATGTAAGTATGTTTTTGAGTTCTAGCTTTTTCTTTTCTTTTTCATTCTATTCTTGTGCGTTCCCTGTTGAGTTTCTGAATTGAGTGTGCTGGTGCGTTGGTTTCATACAGGTAGCGGCAAGAGTGTTGGACGAATTACTGGACGCGTCACAAGAGGATGGTTCTCTGTTTCAGGTTAATTTAATGACCTAAGTTCCGTTGTTTTTGAATTCACTTGTTTCAGTGCATTGTAGTAATCGGTGCTAATACAGTCTACGTCGTCGCCACAAATATTTTATTCCAACTCTACCTTAGACTGCCTAGGTTGAGATAAGAAGAATTCCTACACTTTCTTTGGTGTGAAAACTGTATTGTTTGTTTTATTTTGGTTTGATCACTATAGATTTCACACTAATACAATAACAAGATTGAGCATGAAGATGTAATTCCTGAATGATATTCTAGAAACATTTGAGATAACAAGGTTTTAATCCATTTCCTTTAGGTGGATTAAATACTTGTTGTGTTGAAAACTCACCGTTATGCTTTGTAATGGGAGACTCGTCTACAAGTGAAAAAGCTGTGTGGATTCATCGTACTCTGTTAGAAAATTGAGGTAAGGCAAGGTTTCAAAGAATTCACCAATTTTGTCCCGTTGTATTTTTCCTCCAGTCCTTCTATGGAAGCGTCCAAAGTGGACTATTTTGCCACCTACGCTACTACTAACTGGTCGATTTGGTTGGAACACGCGTTGAATCATGTGCTGACAAGGATCATTATTAGATTGCAGCAATAGTGACACAGCCACCAGCAGCCCGAGGCCGGGGACGGAAGCAGCTTCCATCACCAGTGGCAGCTCGAGCTCTGGAACGCAATTTTCCGTCTTCTCTCATTTGGTCACCTGAGAAAATCTCAGAGGTGAGATTCGGCTACATTGTATTACGTGAGATTTGGATACTTTGATGGATACAATTGCTTGGAACTTCTATGTGCATCTGCTTGGAAACTTGTATTAAACAATTGCTTTTAAGGCTATAGCAAAAATTACGATGGTTTGTTCATGCAGGAAGGGGATGAAAGCCTCAGAGGTGAGTTTCCGGAGGGTACGTTGGATTTTGTTACATAAGCCCTGAGAACTTTAGTTCATACAAAGACTTGGAAATTTACTTAACTCTGCTTGAAAGACTTGTATAAGGTAACTACTTTCAGTGCTACAGCTAAATTTTATGGTGGTTCAATCATTCAGGAAGGGTTTATGGCGAACTTGAGAGCACTCAATCCAGATGTCTGCGTGACTGCAGCATATGGCAACATTCTTCCTTCTAAATTCCTTGCTGTCCCTACGTATGGTATGTCTTTCTTCTTAAAACACACGACATAATGCTTTTTGTCTTGTACACTTCGAAAGTTCATTAAGCAGTAGAGCCACCTCCTGTTGTCTCTACTTCAAGGCAGTCCCGGAAAGACCCGACTTCGTGTGTAAGTGCAGCCAGTTGAAATTTCCATATTACCGACTCAAACTTGAAGCTCTAGGAATCAAATCCAGTCAAATCTTCAATCAGTAAAAGAGTCACATATTGCAGCTTGGCAAATCTATTTGGAGAAGAGACACTTGTGACTAGCTACTTGTTTTCGTTTCCGAGTGGGAGTGTCCTTTTCACATCTTTTTAATGCTCTGTGGATGATGTTGGTTGTCGTACTAAGTTCACAATCTTGTGGTGCTGATGTATCGACAGGTACAGTGAATGTTCACCCCAGCTTACTTCCTTTCTACCGAGGAGCTGCACCCGTGCAGAGGGCTCTGTGTGTAAGTATTTCTAAATCTACCCAGCCTCCAGTCGAGATGCATGAAATTTGACCGGCTCTTCTTTTCTCGATTGTAACAGTAGTAGCACCATTCCATGGTATACTTTCTCAGGGTTCTGTTATTCCCTATATGCTCAAATTTTCAAAAGTGGCTGCTTCTATACTTGAAGAAGCAGAAATAAATCCTGTAGAAGGTGTAACAAAAATGTGCCGAAAGAAAGAAGAACCGCACCATACACCGTTTTAGTAACAGAAATATAAATTAAATGTCACACCTGTCCTCTAATAGCTTCCAAAATGGACTTTATATCAATTGATGGCCATTTAGGGATTAGGGAACAATCACCAGGAACTGGGAATCACCAAGCATGGTCTATTATGGCACTGGCTGCCCCCTTTTGACCATATACAATTGTAACAAATTGAAGAGCTGTGTTTCAGGAAGGTGTCGATGAAAGTGGGGTGACAGTTGCGTACACAGTCCGCGCCATGGATGCTGGGCCAGTGATTACATCCGAACGAGTGAAAATTGATTCCAACGTCAAGGTGTGCAACTCGTGATCCATTGTGTCATGTGGATATAATACCCTAAAAGCTAAGCGGTGTTGTCTTATCAATTCGAAGCTGCTTTCTACATTCTCGATGACAATGTGGTAATTCAGTCTGGTTTGAGAGTCAAAATACTACTGAAAGAAACCTTAATGTAGTGTCAAAAAGGGTTGTGAATAAGTCATGCTGATTATACATCCGTGGTTGTTCGCAGACACCAGAGCTATTGTCAGCTTTATTTCGAAGAGGTGACTTTATGTTTTTGTTTCTCATTCGGTGTATAAAATCATTCCTTTGGATCATGTGTTCACCGTTAGGTTAGCTGAGATGAAACATATCATGTTTGTTTGGAGGACATGGTTGTGTTCCGAGATACTGACTAACAGACCTTGGTTTCGATTGTCAGGCACAAAGTTGCTTCTTAGAGAGTTACCAGCTATTTTAGATGGATCTGCCAAGCTTAAAGCCACACCGCAAGATGATTCTCTTGTTACTCATGCGCCTAAAGTAAGCCCCTCACTAAAGCTCTGTCGCTGGGGCATATTTTAAAATTCTTACTAATTTTTATATTATCGTTACAGTGGCACTCTAAGAAATAACCCTGTGGCGCATTTTACAGGTTTTAGTAGAAGAATCATGGCTATCATTTTCTGGACCTGCAGTTGCTGCCCACAACAAGGTTAGTTATTTGAGCAATTTAACTCAAGCTCAAGATTGTGCACAAAAATAACCTGAATCTCCTTCCTTAGGTTATTGACTCCATGGTTGTTTTGGCAGCTCCACAAGAATGTTAGGACATCACAGAGCATCTTTGTTGTAGTATAAGACTTGGGCGTAAATTGCATACCGTAGTACATTGAAAGGGTTTGAATATAATTTGTGTTGTTTTCTAAAATGTTCAGTATTTTGAAATCTAATTTTGGTTATTAAACTTAATTTTAGTTTGAAGAAATTGGATATCCTGTTTGTTGGTATTGAATCTGAAAAGAATAAAAAATCCAACAAACTCTTGTTGAAACCACCAACGAACTAAGATATCTCGAACTCTGCCACAACTCGATTGGTATTGCAGGTGCGTGCTTTTGCAGAATGGCCTGGAGCGAAGGCCAAGTTTGACATTAGAAGTACAGACGGACAGATCAAAACACTAGACCTTAAGATTATTACAACTAGGGTAGGCGGTAATGTCGTAAATTCAGATGGTGTAGTGAATCTTGTTGGTGATGCCCTCGTGGTTCCTTGTGGAGACGATGTAACTCTGGAAATATTAGAGTTGCAACCGGCAGGAAAGAAAGTGATGAGAGCCAAAGACTTCTGCAATGGTTTACGTGGCCAACAGATTTTAGTAAGTAAGACTAAACAACTGTCGATGTAGTAGTCCAACCAATTGATTTAATTTTACGGGTTTGCATTTAAATTTGTCTTCGTTTCCTCTCTTAGAGCTCACTTCAATCACCGTTGCTGGTGTTCACACTGGTAGTTCGTTGCTGATTTTGTCGTACTTGAAGGTTATCAGTAAAGACATATTATTAGGTGAAGGACATCAGATAATTATTTGGAATGGGCTTTTGTCTGAGAATTCCCTGTTAGGAAGTGTTAAAGCTGGTCTGGGAAAGAACGCAACTCAAACTCCCAAACTTTACAAGAGGGCTTGTACTTTAAGAAAATAAGGCTTGCAGCATGCCGAGTTTGGTAACAAAATTGCAAATGTAGAGCATGGAGTAAAATGTGTTCACGATTCTCTATCTTTGTTGCATCTAATAAATCAATACTCGAAACATGATTTTGAATGTTATTATCTTTCCTGACTGTGCTTTTTAAGTGAGAGTGTTGAGCACTTCAGCCTGGGAGCTGGGGGAGCCTATACAACCACGAAGCAAGTCGCAAGTTTACATTGTGGAATCTATGCTCATACAATAAATACTCATGGAAAACAAGAACTGGAGATACTTAACCAATAATTGCACTCAAAACATTCAAACTACCAACGTCTCCGGACAAACCGGTTATTTCCCCGCAAGGGGCTTTTCCAAAACATTCAAACTAAGATTCGGTCCTCTTTTTCCCAAACAAATCATATTGTTTCAGAAAACACCTCAATAGAAAGCCACTGAAAATATACATTACTAAGAGCAGCCTCAATGGCCACACTATGTAAAACTTGTATCACTTAGAACTTGTATCACTAAGATGGAGGTGAATAAAAAATGGACCTAATGGAACCAATAATCCATGCATCTAATTGGAGTGCACATCAAAAGAGCTTTGAAGCAATATTTTGCAATTGATTATTGTGCACACCAAGTGAAGCAAAAAGATGTAATCAATAGTGTCATGATGACAACTAGGCATAGTTCAAAAAGAAAAAGGAAGAGAACTACTTGGAGTGACCCCACTTCATGTCATAGATCATGTCAACTTGGTATGTCAGCCCAGGTATGTTAGAGTGGAACCCCATTGTAACCCAAGCATGTCAGATTGTAGCCCAATCATGTCAAATTTCAATTGTCAATGCACATGTTAGAGACTAAATGCAAGCTCATACCTAAACTTGCTTGTGTATTAAACTAATAGTGACAATGTCAACACCCCATGGTAGAAAATCAATTATACAAACACATGAGTTATTGGGACTCTCAACTCTACATACAATATCCTATTTATAAGAGCCCCTAAACCAATCCTTAAACTCTTTTATTGCTCCCACAAGCAATCTTACCATTGAAGCTGCTCTAATCACCTACAATAGAACTCCAAACTTCAACAACTGAAATCATGCAACATCTGATGAGCTATTCGATGCCGCCTAATTGTAAGTCAAAGTACTGCAAGGACAACAAAGTCAATGTACTTTGTTGTCTGCGGTTCCAAATGACAAGACCTTCATACCCACCATCCTAGTTCAACAACTAAATGAGAAAGTTGGATCCTTTCAATAAGTGTAGGACAAACATACAGCTTAATTTTTTTACGACTTCTCACATATGAAATATAATCAATATAGTAAAAACTTGAAAGATAGATAACAAGGTACCGAAACGTCATTTTATGACAATAAAAGAAAGTATGAAGAAAATGAGCAAACCACCAAGTGCACAACCGAATTCAAAATGCAAGAGCGTGTAATATATTTGGTGTATACGAAATGAACATAAAATTACAAGCATTCTGCAGTACCTACAGTTTGCATTCATCTTCTTCCAGACTACCGAATAGTGGAGAACGAACTGAACTCGATTGTGGTAAACTCGAAGGGATGTCCAATTACAGCCGCCCTGCACGTTTACATGATTGAAATTTCAGAGCTTGTAGTAATGTACCATTTATTTCAGTAATTTAAGGACTCAAAACAAAAGAAACGTCCCTCAAACCTAACTCAGTTTTTTCCAAATCGGTAAAGAAAGGAAGAAACGGTCACATCGAAAGATCATTTTAACTTTTTTTTTAAAGCGACATGAGTAAACCCACGCTAAATATCCAAAAATTATAAAAATCCGAATGAGAAGACTTACTGGCGTGGGCCATAAATCTTGATTTGTCGAATATGAGTATCTCTCCCATTCTGATGATTTGATAAGACTGCCAATTGCATAAAAAAAGCACGCAGAAAGTCCCTGCACATTCCCAAGACTAATATGAATGGGCTTGTCATAAAATCCAATTTAGTACAGCATGTTTGCGCATCTGAGTTCATGGAAAAATAATCTGAGTCCCCTCTCTCAGCTGCAGATATTACCAGCGGGCTTTGCAATCTGCTCCCTTCTCAGTAATATAAAAATAACATCCAGATTCTTAGTTCCATACATTCACTACTGCGCAACCCTTGCAGAAATTTGGATTTGCATGACGAAAAAAATATCTTGCTAGCATTGACTTCAATCTTGATAAGAGCGAAATATATGGAAACATGGATGGGAAATGAAAAAAACCAAGAGACTAAAGATACAAAGTTTCTTTTTTATACATAAATCAAAGAGTGTTTAAGGTTTACGCACTTTGAATCATTCGGGGACAAGGAGATGTAAACCCAGCCGGTAGGCTCCACCAGATCTACAACCTTTATTTCCTGCAAATCCAAACAGACAACTCTAGATGATGAGATGTTTCAACAACTGTGCTAAAAATTATCCTTCAAGATCTGCTTTTTCCACAGGGGCATCCAGTGAGTACAAGAATCTTTGTCCAACAAACACATTTGAGAGAAAATCCAAAGTTACGAACTGGGAAAAAGATACTTGAATAGCGTAGTCGTCAATTTGAAACGAAGGAAAATTGTATGCAAACCCTAGAATACCCTAGAACTAAGCAGAGAGTTAGAAGAACAAAGTACTCGAAGATCATGGAAAGAATTGCCAGCTCGGATTGACATCTTATTGGGGGTGTAGCTTTCGTCAACCTTAAAATCCACGTAGATCGCAACTTGCTGCAAACCCCAGAACACAAACTAGAATAAGAGCCAATCCCAAATTGTTGATGTTAGGATGTTAGGGTTTTAGGGCTTAAAATGTTAGGGTTTAGTCTTATCGGGAGTGTAGCTTTCGTCAACCTTATAATTCACATAGATTCGCAACTTGCTGCAAATCTCAGAACACAAACAAGAATAAGATTCTTGAGCTTGCCAATCCTAAAAGGTTGATGTTGGGGTTTTAGGGCTTAGGGTTTAGGGCTTAGGGTTTAGGGCTTAAGGTTTAGGGTGCAAATTGTGGCGCAGGACATGCAATGGTACACGAATGATGATGATGATTTAGAACGACGGAGCTGCTCTACTTCACAGAATCCTAAGCAGTTCCGTGCATTGCTGAATAATCCCTCAGTCCTCTTAAACGTCCAAAAAGCTTTCTTGTGAAGGATTAACTCTGTTTTTTGTCTTTACGCTAGTGACACATGCATTCTAGAATGCAATATACCATCTACCAAATGCATGCAAAATCTCCAGCTTTGATGTTGCCACTTGGGCACCCAAATTCCATGCAAAAACTTCCATATTTGTGCATGCTGCCAGCTCCTCATTATTAATGATTTAAAGATTAGTGGCAACAATGATACCTCATATGGGCAAAGCCAAACTTGCTAAGAGAGGAATAATCTCTAATGGCTTAACCCCTAATTGCCTACTACACCAGAATGTGGTGTTTTGAAATTTGGCACCATGGGCATTTAGGGGTTAGGGTTAACTCACCCCATGAGATCATTGAACAGGGCAAATGCTTTCTCAGCATTTGAAATCAGCAAAAAGGGAGCTTTTTAGTCCCTTTTTAGTGGTACCAGAAATGTGTCTGATTTGGAGCTTTTTGTTGGGACAGAGGGAGTAATTGGAAAGGTTGGGCATTACCTGAAGGCGAACTTTCTTTTGGAATTGTATGTTGACTAAGTGTGGTTGCGCACCATCAGACCTGTATCGCAGAAACCAGACAAAATTAACATCGAGGATGCTAAAACCATTCGACAATAATTGCGATAAATTGTGTTTTCTCTGAACCTGCGTTGTGAGATTATGAGGTATATAAACAAGGGAAAACTTCAGGGGCACCCATGAAATTTCCCCTATAAACAATAGAAGCATTGTAAAGGAAGGGTGAAGCAAGATTGTTGTACTTACTGCCAGTAAGTGGTGAGGTTGTTGTCGCGGAGCATTTCGACGCCATTGCCGGGTTTGTTGGAGCTGACACTCCACACTGCCAGTTTCCCGATCTCTCGTTTCTCGCCCTCGTCCTTCTCCGTGCCATCCTCGTCCACCAGCACACCCTCGTCCGGCATCTTTCTTCTTCTTACCGACACGTTGTGCAACGGATGCTCAAACAGGATTTTTCGCATTTGTACAGAAAGCAAAACCCTAAAACCCCTGTCAATCACCCTGATCGAGAAATCAGCACAACTGGAGACTCTAACGCCCTGGAGTTCCTCATCGCAGAACAACGATGTCGTTCATGAAATTTTCATTTATTGTTAGATTTTAAATTTGATTTGAACACAAAGCTACGCCATTGCGGGCATTTGCATTTTGGGTTTAACCCCGAAATGACATTGAGCACAGAATGTGTCCTTGATCAATTTTTTGAAATTTTGAAATTTCTATTTTTAATAGTTATTTTTTTCGAAAATTTCTTTTTGAAGTTTAGTTTTAACTTCAACAGTATGATTTTGCTAATGAGTGATTATGATTTTTCTATTGAAGATATTGTGCATGGGTGTTCATTGCAAGCTTGACTTTATGTAGTGTTGAAAAAGCCCCTTGCAGAGGAAAAATCAATTCGTCTAAAGATGTCGTGTACTATAATAAATGGAAGATACATAAAATAACCCTAAACAGGGAAAAAACCCAGAAACCCCAATGAGGGATGAAAACCAGATGCCTCAACTCTAAAGGAGGACTTTAGTGTGAAGTCCTAAGGAGGTACAAAGTATGGTGGTGGTTCGTATTGCCAACTAATGCTTCTACCATTTGGAGTGCAGAAGAGAGGCAGGTCTATAACCCACTCGGCCCAGAATGCAAACTCAAGGGCTATGTAACTTTATTTAGTGTTGAGGGCTCTTAGAAATGAGCCTCAAATACACTAGATCTTTGAGAAAAAATTACACTTGAAATTCATTTAAAAAAATTGCAGAGATTTTGAGAAGTCATAAATTGATTGGAGTTATGCATGTTAGACCCTTTAACCTCGTATTTTTTTGTTGACCAACTTTTTAAATTTGACATGTGAAAAGAAGATTGAAAGACTTCAAATCACTTTTACAGTTTTAACACCCTCATGATCAAACTTTATAATCTTTCAATCCATAAGAGATATTGTTGTGTTTTCTTTTATAATGTGATCTCTAACATGCCTAGTTTGATTTTATACAATTACAATTCAAAAAGAATTAATACAACTTATCAAAATGTTGACTTTTTGTTCAAGTTTGAACAAATTCCTAGAAGCTTAGGAAATATAGGGTTGTTTTGGGGTTAAGATTAGATGACATGCCATTTTGTGGGGCCACGATAGAAAATTTCAGCTATTTCACTAGTCAAAAAATGTAGGGAAAATTACATGGACACCCAGGAAGTTTGCAACATTTACATACATATTTCTACTTTTTCAAAAATTACACAAATATTCTAGGATCAAAATTTTCAAGTGTTTGTTTTGTTGTGAAAGTCACTTCCCTTCTTCCTTTGTGTGCACGTTGTTTCTTTTTTGTTTTGTTACATTCCTTCTTCAACATTGGTCATGAAAAAAGTATGAGCACAACAAACAAATGCCTAAAATTTATGGTCCAAAGATATTTGTGTAATTTCTGAAAAAGCAAGAGTATCTCTATAAATATAGCAAAATTCTGGAGTATTTGTGAAATTTTCCTATCAAGAGATTGAATTTGAGAATTTTGAATTTACATTTGGGTTTATAGACTCTAACAACCTTGCCGGAGGATACCACTTAACATTGCCAAAATAGGGAACAACTATTACTATTACAATGGTTTGTAAAAACTCCGAGATTTTGTCACAACAAATATCAAGCAACGCCATTCCAATATGCCTTAGTAAAAAAATTCTCGCTTCTTTGTTACCGTGGAGCTTACATGTCCAAATGGAAAGGACTTGTCCAACTTTCTTCCCATTTTTCAAAAGTGGTGGCCACGTGCTTCTCATGGCATGCTTCCACTTCGTAGCTAATTACTCTAGAACAATAAGCCTCCAAACGTACTTTCCAAGTTTAAAATACAACAAGCTGAAAATGCAGTCCCTGTTTCTGTTTCTGTTCATCTACGCTAATTATGGGCTACATGAAAAAGTGCTCCAGCTTGACATACCTGACAGACGATACATAACACAATATGCTGCTCCAAATATTTTTTTCAAAAATTCATAGAAATGCACAGACCCTATCTAATCTCAAACTCGTCGTCATCGTCATACTCTTGCTCTTCTCTACGCACAGGCGGCCTTTCCAACGCAATCCAGCCAAACTCCCCTTTCCTGTAATCTCTTAAGATCCGTTGAGCAGCCTGGTTGCCATCTCCTTGAAACAGAGCCTCCGCAATCTCCTCGAGCAGAAACTCGCCAGACATCGCTCCCACATTCTCCATTTTGTACCGCTTCTCCAGAACCTGGGGCAACGTTCGGGGAGAACCGGCGGTTAGTGTATTGTCGGCCGGTTGAAATTGCAAAAAACCCGGTTGAAACCTAGAACTACCGGATAAAAAACCAGTCCTTTTCTCCAAATCTAAAATACAGTATATTACAGTTAAAACTGGGAGTGACTAGGGAGACACCCCTCAATTGCTACATGGACATTCCTATAGCTCAACCTATTAAATTTGAGATTATTATTACACTGAAGTATAAAATAAAATAAAAATAATATTTTAGCACACATTTACGTCTACAAGCATTGCAAACATATAACAAATATGTCTCATTTGTGACATGGTCAAGAGTTAAAACTAGTCACTACCTTCATTTATAAGTTTAACTCTTGAACATATCACATACAAGACATATTTGATGTATGTTACAGACGCAAATGTGCGCTAAAATACTGTTTTGATTTAATTTTGTATTTCCATGTAATAATAATCTCAAATTTAATAGGTTGGGCTATAGGGGTGTCCACGTAGCAACTGGGGGTGTCTCCCCTAGTCATTTCATTCAAATCTAGAAGATTTACAGAAATAATTGGTGTTTGTTAGTGAAAATCCGGATGACACTAGGAAATGCCGGATTTCAGCCGGTGAAGCTAAGAACGGGATATTAGGTAGATATGAACTTACGCAACTGTTTATGGAGTGTTTACTATCATGTTTTCAAGCTAGTGTAACATGCCATCAACCTTTTTTTTCCCATAATACTAGAATAAACTCTTATCATATTAAACTTTTCATCATTTTGCTACAATAACATCAAAATAATTTTCCCTCTCATGAAGAAGTTGATTTTAAATAAGACTCCATAAATAAGCGCATACTCCATATCTACCTAAGATGGGGTTTAAAATTTCTCCCCAAACAAACACTGACCTGGGGACCGGCAGTGGGGATGCGTTTGATCATCTCCACGAGCACGGCAGCGACGCCAGCCACAGCGTAGGAGTTTTCTCCGATGTCGTTGCAGATGGCTAACCTGGTGGCCCCTGCCTGGTCTTGGATCCTCATGGGCAGCACCCCCGGGGCGTCCAGGAGGTCCAGTCCGTCCACCACTCGAGCCCATTGCAGGTGCTTGGTGACGCCAGGCCGAGGCGCCGTGTTGCACATCTTTCGTTTCAGCAGTCGGTTGATGAGCGAAGACTTGCCCACGTTTGGGTAGCCCACCACGGCAGCACGAACGTTTCTCGGGAGCAGCCCTTTCTCTCTTCGTCTCTCGTTCAGTTCTGCGTGACAAACAAAACCTACTTAGCCACGTCCACAACTGCAAAAGCCTCTTCAGATTGTTATTGCAAAAGAATGTTTACCGTTACTGACACCTGGCAACAGTAGATTTTAGCTATTGACACTTGGCTAGAGGTGATACTAGGGATCCGGGGTAACTGATAAGTTATGAGGTTCTGGTAGGTTACGGTGGGCACTACCAGCAATATTGAATATTTAGGTAGAGGAGCAATAAGCTCCCTAGGGTTAAAAGAACAGCGAGTCTTTCAAACTATTATCTGTTGTTCTGATCACAGCGAGAGATACACTTTCGCTACAAAGATCTCTCCAAATCGCAAACTAAGTACACGCTTCTGCTACACAATCCTTCAATATTCTTAAAGATATACGTATAGTTATGCCAGATAAATCTTCGTAACACCAACTTAGCAGCTGGTGTTTAATGCCTTTAGCTAGCTGGAAAGTTCATTAACCTCCTTCATGCCCTGCACTCGCAAGCTACCTATTCGAGATTTAGAGTTTTCAGTAAGCTTGAATGAAGCGAGGAAAGCGTGTACTTCACAGCATTGGTGTGGGCACAATTTGTTTACTTGTCTAAGATTGGAAAAATTCAGTTACTTTTGGAAATGAATGCAGAATCACAGCCAGTTGGTTACTAGGTTTTACGGTCAGTTTACTAACTTACAGAACTTTGGCAGTAGTTAAAGCTGGATACTTGGTCGGTGAGAACAAATTTTTAGCCTAGCTGACGCAAAGCGTTAAAAGTAAGATTTTCTGCTGACTCTTTTCAAGATCCTCTTATCACAGACATCTCAATCTCGTGGGTATGAACTGGCTCATGTTTAAAGGTTTCACGTCTTTAGGTAGATAAAGTTACAATTATGCAAGATGTGGTAACATTTTGATGGTTAGCTCCATTCACAGTATTTGTTAGGACTTAGGATGTTTCGGTGAGCCAAGTTCAAACCCTAAATATCTAGTCCCTCTGTCCCTCCAAAAAGCTCCAAATCAGACACATTTCTTGTACCACTAAAAATCTCCCTTTTGCTGATTTCAAACGCCGAGAAAGCGTTTGCCATGTTCAATGATCTCATGCGGGCAAGATAAGCAGTTCGAGGAGAGCATTCATCTCCAAGCAAGCTTAGCCTTACCCACATGAGGTACCATTCTTGCAACTAATCTTTGAATCATCAATAATGAGTTAGCAACATGCACAAACATGGTACTTTTTGCATGGAGTTTCGGTGCCCAAACGGCGACATCGAGATTTTGGTCGAGATTTTGCATACATTTGGTAGATGGTATAGTGATTCTAGAATGCATGTATCACTAGCACAAAGACTAGAAACACAGTAAATCCTTCGCAAGGAAGCTTTTTGGACGTTTCTAGAGGGACAGACGGAGTACATTTTACGCTGACTCCTTTCAATATCCTCTTATCACAAAGATCTCACCCTCGTGGGTATGAATTGGCTCAAGTTTACAGTTTGAAGTCTTTAGGTGAATAAAGTTACAAGTATCCAAGATGTGGTAACATTTTCATAATTAGTTCCACTCACAATATTTGTTAGGACTTAGGATGTTTTGGTGAGTCAAGTTCAAACCTTAGATATATATCAGAAACCCTAGATATGCATCAAAAACCCTAAATATGTATATAAACACCCTAGGTAGGTATCAAAAACCCTAGACATGTATCAAAAAACCTAGATATGCATCAGAAACCCTAGGTATGCATCAGAAACCCTAGATATGTAACAAAAACCATAGATTTGTATATCAAAAACCCTAGATATGTATCAAAAAACCATAGATATGTATATCAGAAACCCTAGATATGTATCAGAAACCCTAGATATGTATCAAAAACCCTAGGAATGTAGCAAAGGCCGATTGCGATTCATACCAAAACGGACCAACGCGAGAGAAGAAAAACGCACCATCAGCCGCGGATTTCGCCATCCTGGCCAGTTTCATGGTACCAGTACCGCGCTGGCCATTCACAAAAAGCACACTCACTCCCTGCTTTGCGAAGTACTCCCCCCAAGCTTGCTTATCCGCTGCAGAGACCATGTCTTCCCGATTGAGCACGAGGATCTTCTTCTTGTGCTTCCCCATCCACTCGTCGATCTCCGGGTGCGCCGTTGCCATCGGAATGCGAGCGTCACGAACCTCAATCACGACGTCCATCAGCTTCAACTGCTCCTTCAACGACCTCTCCGCTTTCGCAATGTGACCAGGGTACCATTGCACTAACCTCGCGGACCGCGTTAGGTAATTCACATCTGAATCCAAAGCTTCCCATGCCTCGTGTTTCGTGTCAACTGCAGCTCTCGCCGTTTGAATTTTAACTGAGCTAGATGAATTTCGAGACGTATATGCTACTCTTCTGACGTTCTCTGTAAAGCTGCTTTGTAATGATTCCTTGCACGCCATCCCTGGCAACCTGCCGGTGACCAGACTGACCGCCATCGTATCTCACTACTACTACGCCACAACCTTCGAACAAGACCAAACCCTAAATTCGAACACAACCAAACCCTAAATCCTCACCTCCGAAACTGACTGTACGTACGGAAACTCATCTACAGTCTCCTGAGAGAAATGCGCAAATGTGCAATGTAAAGTCCAAGCGCGTCTCCCATCATTAGGAGACTAAATCCTTTGACAAAATTGCGCAAGTTGAACCCTAAACCCTAAGCTAGTGTCGCTAAAGAAGAGGAGGAATGTAAGGTGCAGGAACTACGCATCCCTAATACAGAGAAAGAACTCTTGTGCACAACCACATATACCTTGACTGAACATCATCAATCGATGATATCTAGAAGAGAAAATCAAAGATCACAAATGAATGAGAGGAGGAGAATTGCGAGTTGCTCAACCTACAAACCCTAAAACCCCGAATTTTAGAAACCCTAATGTCCTGTGTCTCGAAAAACGGTGATAGGGAACGCACAATAAGCTATTATGTTTTGAGAAAAACAGGACTGCAAGGTCGAGCAGCTGCTCTTCCACTGCACAGAAAGTAAGACTCTTGGCGAGATTATGCGCAACCAAATTCCAACAGAAAATCGTCAATTCAGCTCTCTAAGTGATAAAATCATCAAAAGGGAAACAAAATAAAACACCTGAATCGGAGAAGAAGAAGCACGATTTGCTAAAACCTACCGAAGCTTAAACCCTAATGTTCAAGGAACTGAATGTCTCGATAAGCGCCAGAATACAGAATACGGAAATCGCACTCAGCTACTGCCTCTTAAGAAAACTGGAATGCAAGAAGGTCAAAGAGAAATCTGCTTCGACTATAAGCTTAAGTGGTAAGAAAAATGCTTGGCAAAGTTGTGTGTGACCGAATCTGCCTGCACGTACAACCAACTAACTGCACTTCGTCAATTGCAGCTGCTCAGGCGACGAAATCTTTGTAGAAAAATAGATAATACGATGTACGGGAAGAAGAGGAGATGTGAGAATTACTAAAACTCCCGAAACAGTTTGAAAACAGAGATTTCTTAGAAAGGAAATGGGGGTGTGAGGCGATGTGGTCCTTGGCCTCGGGTGTGTTGGCATGGAGCCAGCAGCAGCACTCTGCAAGATGGGGGTCTCCTGGCCTGATCTTCAATAGCGACAGTGGTTTCTGCCAGCGTAATTTTTTTGTGCGAATTTTCGCCTAAATCTTACCTGATGCCCCCCCTGGCGAATTGATAACGGGCAAAAACCGGCCTGGGTGGGCTTGTTTCGGTAGAACCGGTCTCTGCCCGGGTGTATACTGTATAGTCGCATCAGTGGCTGGGATCCGACAGGTCATGTCACCGTAGAAGGCAAGGGCAAAACTACCTTTTGCGTCATTTTGTATAGGGCAATGCAGCCTGAGGAGGGGAATGCGGAAAAAAAAGGGTTGATGAGGAGGGTGGAGTCTAACGAGGAGACACTTCTTTTTCTGCAATCTTTAACGACAACAGTGTTGTCAGACGATGGGAAATGTCCAATGGGATGAATGTTGTGACGTGGGAGCAAGATGAGAACTTTTTTAGATGTCAAAAATGTAATCCCCTATTACACAGGATGAGAATTTTTCTGGATGACAAAAACGTAATCTCCTATTATGCAAGCAAAAACTTGTAATCTTGCAAGTTGCAACATAGAACTTGCCCAAGATATGAACGTGGATTTGCCAATTGTGATTTACGCAACGCTTGAGGTTGAGACCAAGTGGGTAACAAAATTTGATTGCCATTCGTTCCTCCAAAACCACCTCAGATGCGCACAGCCACACCCACATCCATTACCAATGTCCAAATCAACTCGTCCAAATCTACAAAACCTGTCCGAATTGACAATAAATTGTCTGAATTGACCAAAAAAACTTCCAAATCAATAGATCCGGATCTACAAAAAATGACCAAATTGACAACGTTTCTTGAAGTGATTGCCCACTAATCCACCATAATGCCATGATCATGCTGTTGTGAACCTAGTTCTTGCACGTCGTAATCACCAATCATTCAATTTAGGAGCCAGCCATCGTTCTCTGAGTATATTATTTGAGGTTTTCTATGCTATTTGGTTTCCCCACCATAATGCCATGATCATGCTGTTGTGAACCTAGTTCTTGCACGTCGTAATCACCAATCATTCAATTCAGGAGCCAGCCATCGTTCTCTGAGTATATTATTTGAGGTTTTCTATGCTATTTGGTTTCTTGGGAATGGTTCAAACTATCCTTAAATTGTCCTTGCTCAACTTGATGTACAGTAGCAACATCCATAAGGGTTGCATCCCCATGCTCGTCACCTTATAGTGGCAAGGCTAATTAATAAAAAAACAAATGGTTGTGGGTGATTGAGTGATGGTTATGGGTGATTGAGTGATGGTTATGGGTGATGAAGTGATGGTTGTGGGTGATTAGCATGAGGTTTTGAGTACCCATCGCACTATTTAAGAACCAACAATCTTGTGATTAGCATCTCTTACACATGGTTCCTACAATTTCAGTGATTTTGGACTTTGAAAAATCTTTGTGAACAAATGCTTGCAGGAACCTTGAAATTGATGCCAATATTTTTGGTTTCCATTTCGTAACATACAGTATTTTTTTTTCAAAGTTAGTCAATTGTTTTACCTACTCCAAAACCCTTATTTCCACGCTTATGGGTGCGCCTACCTTACAAAGAAAGCAAAGTAACGCAAGAGTTTCGCTCTATCCGTTCATCATTAACTACATGAAACCGCAGTTCAGGATTCACAATAATCAATTTGGCCATTCTGAACCCCCACCATTACCAGAAGTTACAAGACATTTCAAAGGACACTTACACCGCAGCTTGCAATAAGCATGTACATTCATAACCTGGATACCATAATAGCAGGTTTGAATATATACAGGCAGTGTGCCATTGCCACATGAGCGAAGATTTAGACCGTTGATTTTTTATTTACATTTGTACCTATCCCAATGAAAGACGACATTGGGATTATCCAAAATATGACAAACTAAAATTGGTAGAGATGCAAAGGACGTTTTTCTATATTCAAGGCGTATGCTTGCTTGCTGCTGGCCAAATATTCTACTCAATAAGTTATTTCTCCCTGATCAATCCTTCTGCACTTTAGAGGTAGGTCTGCTTGATGCTCGCCGCAAACCCTTCATCAACATGTTAGTTTCCCTGATCAAGTACAAAAAATGTATCAGTACAGGATAAAGCTCAGTTTCAAATAAAGTCAGATCAGAAGAGCTCAAGCATCTCACAATGAAAGTACTAATGCCTAGCTTTAATCACTAACAAGTAAGTGCTACTAAGATCAAAGCAGCAAAAAGGACACAAAATAGAGGTTCGCCATACACAATTCATTACTAGCAGCTTAAATTTTTCAGTTCAGTGAGGAAGGACAAATCATGCTTTTGCTAAACATGCCTAAATCAAGATGAAACAGGTGATGAAACATCACATACCGTTTATGTAAATATACCACTAAATAAAATATTGCTAGTACCACAAGGGTGAACAATGATAGCGCAAAGAAGAGTGATTTGTTCCTGTTTGTCTGCATCGGTTAAAATAAAAAGGACAATAATTAGCAACACTGCATGATCACACAATATTATAGATCAACCATCTTGGCGAAAACAAGCTATTGCATTTACCTTTCCTAGAGGGATTACTCGAAAAAGGATATTCAAGAATGTGGCACATCAAATAAACTTGGTGACAACATTACTCAAGTGAGAAATTATCATCCAAACATTGATAAAGAAGACAGTACACACAGATGCTAAGGTTCTAAGGAGCAAATATTGCAATACAATCACCTCAATCAGTAAGTAATGAATTAAGAATATTTAGATAAAATACCCCACTTCCCCTTGGAAAGATCTTCAGCTTCTTCTTACAAGTGTGGGCGTCACAAAATTGCCGCTTGAAGAAATCTGAGTTAACAATATCACAAAACCAAAGTCAGAAAAACCAGTGTAAAAGTTTAGCTCCTCGACACAGGGATATGCTTGACTCAGAATAGCAATGCCACTATATCACATGAACACAGACAGACAAGAATTCTCATAATTGATAGCACAAGCATAAGAGAATTCACACCATTTAACCTTTGAGCAACTTGGCTTTGCTCAGCTGGAAAGCAGGTATTTGCCAAGATCTGCAGTTGCAACAACCTAAGTTATTCTTCCCAATATACAAACAAGCCAAATATTTGCAAGTACAATCCCCTGCCTCTATGATGAACCACGTCATATATAGTACTACTTCATTCATACATTACAATATGGCCAATCTTTCAGATGCAACTTTGTTTTCATCGATTCAACTACTTCGAGCAGGTCTTGATATCTCAAGTCCTCAGCGGCAACTTGCCTTTTTCTAATGCAATTTTGATTAATTTCAACCACCTTTTCGATAATTTGTTTTAGTAGAGTACCCATTCACCTAGCACTTTACAACATGCATAAGTCGAGCTTGTAGTAGAACCTACTCACCTCACATAAATGACGATTCTTTTCGGCAACCGCTGGCTTGCATGTTGTCTTTAGCGTCTTTGGCTCTGATGATAAACTATTAAAATAGTCACAATGCAAAGCTCCACAAGCATCTGCTAAACACCTACTTGAGCTCTGCAATGCAAATCATATTCCCAAGAAATAATTTCAAGATTAAAAAAGCTTGGCTCACAGAAACAAGTTGCATACATATCGTAGCATTCACATCATTGACCAATCGTGACAATGAGCCTTCGTGTAAAAGCATCCCAAGAAGCATCAAGTACGACGCCAACAAATAAAAACTATGAAACACATCATTTAACTCCAAAAAAGCCTCACCGTCTCAAGCGTCTCAGAATGCCTGTTATCAAAATGCATATCCAAGTATCCTCGTGTTCGGAAAATTTTCTTGCAATATCGACACTGCCATTGCATAGGCCGTAGTTCATCTAAGTTCTCCTCTTGCTCACGGTAAACGTCATTGTCAGGGTGAAGACGACAGTTTTTAGGCAGGGTATACTTTTGTGCCTCCGCAAATGGCATTAAGTACTGTCACAATTTCCAGGCCAGGCATGTAAGGTAAAAATCGACAAAGTCAATCTCACCAATTCCTTCGAGTCCTAATCGTTATGGTCAAGATATACTGCGGGAATCCCTAAAGAAACAAATATGGCTAAGGTGGAGTTAATAAATTTCAACATCTAACGTCAAGGCTGCCTACTCATATTCAGCACTACAAGAAAGAAATGCCACTTCTGAGGAACACTGAAAGTTTACAAGAATTGAATGATCAAAATAAGAAAGAGAATCCTCTATTGCATGTGTGCAGTGTATTATCGAGTAGACAAAACAAGACGTCTTCTTGAACCCAAAACTGGAGATTACTCAAAACTAGATAATCCCCGGCTGCTTCATGTACTAACTGAGAAAGCCAACAGAAAATATACAACTGAAAATCTTCTATAACTCTGACTTCAATGAAAGACGACCGTGAAGTAAATCACAAACACCATATGCCAGAGGAAGATGGGCATACCTCAGCAACAATAGCTCGAACTGTCCTACTCCGTGACCTAGAACAATGAACTCGACCCTTCTCTTCCTGCAATTGCCGTTGTCTAATATGCAAAGAAACTCGTCAGTTATAGCATGTGAGTCATAATCACATAACAACTCTCACGGCACGCAATCAAGTTAGTAGCATACACATCATACTATAAACTAAGCTTTTATAAGAGAAATAACTACACACAAACGCACCTTTCTTCTGTTACCCTGTAATTCCCCTGCATTGCCAACAAAGCATTCAAATTAGCCTTCAAGCATAGACACACTTGACCTACTATTGTATACAACCAAGAACTCAGAAATCCACGCAACGACTTGCAGGTCTCGACACCAAAAAAAAGATTTCAACAACGAGCACCAAGCATCCCAATATGCAAGCGTCTGTCATATAGTTAGCTACGTCGAGACTCTTGGCTCCAAAAGAGAAAATGTCGTCAAATAATAGAGATGATTTTTTGACAGAAACAGAATTAAAAATCCTAATAATTTAAGAAGCTTGTTTCCCCTCAAAAGTTGGCAATTAAACATAAATATACGACCTTGCATGACCAACAACAAAACATGCCACACGCCACAAGACGATCTATCTGCACAACTTCTCATAATTCAAAAAATATATTTTATAACAAGCTACGATTGTCTTATCTTTAAAACTGAAACGAAGGAGTACAAAACATGACTGGCTTTGTTTTCCGACTTACTGCAGAAGCTACGAAAGAGCTTGAACGCAAAGCCAGCAACAGAAAAAGCAGCAAAAAAGAGAGCGGGATCCTCCAGTCTCTCCTCATCGTTGATCTCCTTCTTGATCTCCTTCACACGTAACTCCTCCTTTCTCAAGTGCCACTAACACGCAAGTAATTACACTTGATAGCCCAGCCCTCAGTGCAGCAGTTGGAACATCCAAACCTTCAACCCTAAAATTTGTAGACAACGGAGTTATGAACATGATATCACGATGCAAACCTTCAACCCTAAAATTTGTAGAGAACGGAGTTATGAACACGATATCACGATTGATAGACGAGTGTAGCAGCAGCACCAGCACCTAGTAGCAGGCAAGCAATGGAAGATTACCATTGTTTCATTTTCTAGACAAATATTCTTTACACCCCCTGAAGGCTCCTTCTACTGCGTTACCACCGTCCAATCGTTCCAGTCGGTACACCGCAACTAAACCCTAAACCCTCATCCCTGCTGGATGGATTCCACAAAAAAACTTTGAGAAATTAAGAAGGATAGATACGTCTCGATAACTAGGCAGAACTTCTCCTTGCACTGAGTCAGTCACAGAATTTGCGATCCTCCACCAGAATAACTCATTCACTCTTCTCGCAACCAAAACGAAAATTAGGCTACAAACCCTAAGTTTTCAAGTAAGCAAAACTTGGGCCTTTGAAGGGTGGGGTAGCTAAGTTACTCCAGCTTCGTCAAGCAAGAAGAATTCAGATTCTCGGAAAGTTGAAAAGAGGACATTCCACAGAATACGGAGAGTTTAGAAGCAACGTAAACATCCGCTGAAAGGCACTCCCATTCAAAATGCAATCTATCATGAATATTGGATTAAGTCAAATTGAGACAGAGGGAGGGGTTAAGAATAGAGGAAAAGGCTTGCTATGGCTCCTAAGCAGATGGAGAAATTAAAACTTAGTGCTTAGACAAGGTTTAGGGTTTAGGGTTTCTGAGCTGCAATGGTTTCGTAACGTACACGCTACTCTTGTGACGTTCTCTGTAAAGCAAAGGCTGTTTTGTAATGACTCCTTGCACATCATCCCTGGCAACCTTCCGGTGACCAGACTGACCGCCATCGTATCTCACTACTACTAATACTACGCCACAATCTTCGAACACAATCAAACCCTAAATCCTCACCTCGAAAACTGCCTGTACGTACGCAAACTCATCTACAGTCTCTTGAGAAAAATGCGCAAATCTGCAATGTAAAGTCCAAGCGCGTGTCCCATCATAAAGAGACTAGATCCTTGGACAAAATTTCGGAAGTTGAACCCTAAACCCTAAGCTAATGTCGCTTAAGAAGAAGTGGGATGTAAGGTGCAAGATCTATTCATCCCTAATACAGAGAGAGAATTCTCGTGCGCAACCACATCCTCCACATATACCTTGACTGAACACCATCAATCCATGATCTCTAGAAGAGAAAAATCTTCACAGAGAAAAGGACCACAAATGAATGAGAGAAGGAGAACTGCGAGTTGCTCAACCTACAAACCCTAAAACCCCCGAATTCACAAAACCCTAATGTCCAGTGTCTCGAAAAACGGTGATATAGTGCATGACACTTATAACCAACAACTATTAGCCAAACGATAAACACTAAGGCACAACACATATACTCATTAGCTCAAAAGTAATTCCACCACCAAGCGGGACAAACCCAAAGCTCAAATTTTGGATAACTTTTATTTTGACAAAGCCTTAGGCTAACCGCTTGAATTGGGAGTTGTTGGTTATAAGTGTCATGCACTGTAAACAAAGCAGAGAACGCGCAATAAGATATATTATCTCTTGAGAAAGACAGGAATGCAAGGTCGAGCAACTCTTCGTCCACTGTACAGAAACTAAGACTCTCGGCGGAATTTTGCGCAACCAAATTCGAACAGAAAATCGTCAATTCAGCATTCTAAGTGACAAAATCATCAAAAAGCGGGAAAATAAACAAAAGACCTGATACTTATGAATCGGGGAAGGAGGATCGAGTTTTGCTAAAACCTACCAAAGCTTAAACCCTAAAGTTCAAGGAATCCAATGTCTCGAAAATCGCCAGGATATGGATATCACACTCAACTACTGTCTCTAGAAAACTGGAATGCAACGTCAAAGAGAAATCTTCATCGACCATAAGTGGTAAGAAAAATGTTTGGCAAAGTTGTGGGTAACCGAATTTGCCTACACGTACAACCAACTAACTAAACATCGTCAATTGAGGCTGCTCAGGCGACGAAATCTACGTGGAAAAATGTAAATTACGATGTACGGGAAGGAGAGAGACGTGAGAATTGCTAAAACGCACCGAGATAGTTTGAAAACAGAGATTTCTTAGAAAGGAAATGGCGTGTGAGGCGATGTGGTCCTCCTCGGCCTCGGAGTGTGTTGGCATGGAGCCAGCAGCACTCTGCATTTACCTTGGGTCTCCTGGCCTGAATCTTCAATAGCGACAATGGTTTCTGCACTTTGAATCGGTGGAAACCGATTCTGTACAGGTGGCAATCGCTCATTGGATGAGAAGAGCCACGTCACGACATGTATTACAACACGAGTTGCCAATCAGAAGGGGCTTCTTGTGCTGTTTTTAACCCCTAAACGTCGGCGCGGGCAAAACGTCCGTTGCCTCTGAAAAATGCCTCTGTAGCTTAGAAAAAAACTGATTTTGATCTGATTTTTTTCAGAAGTGATCACAAATGCGTAGTGCATCATGGAAGGCAAAAATAAAATTCATCAAATATATTCATAATTTTAGGTACCCCAAGTTCAAAATCACTCAATTAGGTCTCAAACTGCTCTTATTGCAATTTTCATGGAATCAGTATGTACTGTTGTCTTTTGCAACTTTTTGAGGCAATATTATTGGTGCATAGTTGCAAAATACTGTAGAAGCCAAAGTCAAGGCAGGCCACGGTGACCCACCTGACGCTTAAGGGTTAAATTGCAAAACCTGCAACAAGGACAAATTTTGCAATATGGATCAATCATTGTGTGGTAAAGTAAGTCCCTATCATACCTTTTACATGTTAGAGAGTCTAAAGAGTTGCTTGTTCTGTAACGCAAGCACTTGCAAGTCAAGCCTACCAAGCTCTCTACAAGAAAACGTTATATCAATGCAATCATTTTTTGTAGATTTGGACTTGTCAATTTGGACGTTTTTTGTCAATTTAAACACTTTTTTATCAATTTGGATTAGTTTAGTAAATTTGGACTTCTCAATTTGGACATTGTTTTCTTGTAGTTAAGGCAAGACCTAAAGTCGAGAGTAGGGCAAAATAAGTAGCCCTTTGAACAATTTATAATACTTAACATTACAATGGGGTCTCACCTTGGATTTATGTTGTGAGATTGAAAAACCTTGTTTTCAAAATAAGTTAGAAATCTTTGCTAATTAATTGTCATTAATCCCTAAATTCCCAAAAGTACTTTTTTTGTTTTCAGAAGACATTTTTGAAGTTTTTGGAATGTTGTTGTAAGGTCATTATCAAACATTAGAATAAAATTGAGACAGTAAAATCTTGAACTTCAAGGCTTTTATGTAGTACTACCAAAATAAAGTTTCCAAAAAGATCACATGAATGTTGAGCTATTTGTGATTGAATATGAATGAGCACAATTTTTATTATTTTTTTGGAGCCTCCCAAATCCTATAGTTGGACAGCCACTATGACCAATCCATAGTTCAAAGGTTGAAGTGGTTTCCAAAGTTCACCACTTGATCCATGTAGAATTAAATTGATTGTTGCCAACATCATCTCCATTCAGAAAATCTTTTGCTTAAGTGTTGCAGCACTTGGTCAAATTTGTGGAGCAGCAAAAGCAGCAGCCCTGAGCGAGGTTGAAGACAAGCATTGCAGATGATTGTCACGCCCGACAACAGACGATCATTATGGCTGTTTGATAGTTCTTTCGCTTGTTAAATCTATTGCTTTTTTTGTGATCAATCTGGCTCATATTCTATGCTGATTTGTTCAACAATGATCTGGTATGGTTGGGATTGAAGGTATTGTGGATATTATGTAAACATCTTTTGTTTTATGATCTATGGTAGAGCACTTTACAAAACTCTGGCTACTGCTTTTCAATTTTCTAAAAATGGAACCTCATACAAGTGTCTATTGTACTGCAGACTACTACATAGGTCCTGGTGGTTGGAAGAAGATATCAAGTGATGATGTTGGTGAACTTCATCACAATTACTATCCAGTCCAAGAGGCTCTAGCCGAAGCAGAGATGGGCGAGTTGTAAACAATTTCAAAACACAATGGTTTTGATGACTGGAGGTACAAATCGGTTTTGGCTTTTCAAATTATAATTTTAAGTTTCTCTTTCTGAATTTTTTGTTTGGGCTACTATTGCATCGCCACTAGAGGAGATGGCCAATCATAGTTCTGATGGCGATTGAGGGTATGTTGACGACTATGCCAATTTTGCTCCACCTCTAGAACTCACAAATTGACCCCTCTCAGGTAGCTAAAGGAGTGCATTAATCCAGAGCTGCAACAAGTGAATTTGTAGCATGTACCTCGGCAGACCCCACCTAGGTTTTGGAGATATAGGTAAAATCTGATTAGTTTCAATGCACGGGGCTTGTTTGCAAAGATTTTATACGCCTATTCATATTGAACAACATATCGGTGATGGGTGATTGCAAGAAACACTTGTACTATTTTTTGTCCCCTTCACCTTCTACAGGTACTTTTTGGCTTGTAACTTTTGCGCAACAAGTTCTTTTGAGCTGAAATTTCAGTAGAAGGTACACGACACTATTATAGAACCTTTCTAGTTTTTGCAGTTTTTTAAAAATTATTTTACTATTTTTGAACAGCCCCCAAATATGTGTCTACTTTGGCCATTTTGGGGGTTTTTAGTACTATTTTGGGTCCAAAAAAGATTTTCTGGGGCTATAAATCAGGAATGTTGTTTATAGAGCATGCTTACATGCATTTGTAGAAGGATTTTGCAAAATTATAATTCCATGGCATTTACATTATCTCAAAGTGGGCATCCTATCTCCCTTCATTGGCAAAATACAAAGAAATACCTCAGCAAAGCAATTGTACCATGTAAATGTGTTTAATGGGTTTCCAAATGGCTAGTTTTATTTTTATTTTTTTGAATTATTTTACTATATTCTGAAAAGCAAGAAAGAAATTGGCTTTTTGTTGGTGATTTTGTTTTGAGCATAACTTTTAAAATAATGATTTTCTAAGTCTGAATTTTCAAGAGTATGCTATTTTAAGTGCTTTACAAATTATCCATGTTTTATTTTATTTTTAAAAAAAATATTCCAAAAGCTCATAGTACTACATAGTACTACATAGTACTACATAGTACTACATAGTACTACATAGTACTACATAGTACTACATAGTACTACATAGTACTACATAGCACTACATAGTACTACATAGCACTACATAGTACTACATAGCACTACATAGTACTACATAGCACTACATAGTACTACATAGCACTACATAGTACTACATAGCACTACATAGTACTACATAGCACTACATAGTACTACATAGCACTACATAGTACTACATAGCACTACATAGTACTACATAGCACTACATAGTACTACATAGCACTACATAGTACTACATAGCACTACATAGTACTACATAGCACTACATAGTACTACATAGCACTACATAGTACTACATAGCACTACATAGTACTACATAGTACTACATAGTACTACATAGTACTACATAGTACTAACTAGTACTACATAGTACTACATAGTACTACATAGTACTAACTAGTACTACATAGTACTACATAGTACTACATAGTACTAACTAGTACTACATAGTACTACATAGTACTACATAGTACTAACTAGTACTACATAGTACTAACTAGTACTACATAGTACTAACTAGTACTACCAGTACTAAGGGTGTTTGAGACAAAATTGTGAAGTGTTTCTTGCAACTACCCTAATGGCCTTAGCAAAGGAATCATCATTGCCTTTTGTGTGAGCTGGTGAGTTCAAAAGGAGAGGCATTAATGCCATGGACGCCTTGGTATCTACGATGTTGCACAAAATTGCCGTCAAAGCAACTCAAGGTGAACCATCTTTTTTCAATTTGGAGTTTGAATGCATTCTCTTACTTTTTAGGAAGCAGTTTAGGGTAGTGAGGACTTTCTCTACAAATTGCATTGTGTATTCAATTGATGAAATTTTTTAGTACTAAGGCTTTGAATGCTAGAAATGATGATACAGAAGTGGAGACCCAATTTTGTGGTGTGAAACGTGGCCAAACAACTGATGTGGACCTTGTGGAAGTAGCTCATGTCAAGGTATACAAACAACGGCACCAATTTGAACGGGCTCCTGCTCTGTTGCTACTGAAGATGCGTATAATCCTCTGGGTTAGTTTTTTTCAAGTTCACTGCTTATAGCTTTGTTAGAATCATTCTTCAGAGAATTCAAGTATCATTAAATAGAACATACTTGTTATTCTTCTTAGTTGCTTTCGCCTTACTTAAAAGCATGTTTTTTCTATCATCCAATCTTTTTCCATTATTTTGCAGCTTTTGTAAAGTTATATTCATTTAGTGGAAATTTGCAACTAGTCAAACTTAAGAAGTAACATAAATAGAGATCTGCTTAACATTCATGACTCATTTCAGATTATCGGGATACCGCATTGGATTCAAACAAGGAGGGAAAAACCAATTTTTTCTTCAAAGACAAGGGTGAGGAGATCAAAGCGGATGATAAAGGCTTTGATGTTCCTTAGTGCATATGCAGTGAGGTTCCCCTCTAGTCTAAGATCAAAACAGGTACTTAATTATTATTAATTTCTTGATGGATATGCATGCGTGCATTATTCCTTAAACCCATCAGCAAATTTGATTTCCTGCTTATAGAATTGTTACAATCTAACGTAGGGGTCAAATTTTTGGAATTGGATCTTTGTTTGGATCTCAAAGAAATCATTATAACATTCACTCTAAACCGTCTAAAAACTCAAAAAATTGAATAATTCAAAAGTCTCATCATATAATTTGTTTTCCCAATTGAATGAATAATGTATTACTAAGAACTTTATCATGGTTTGTTTTTTGTTCAAGAAAGTGGGTCAGCGGGAGCTCTACAAAATGGCTTTGAACAAAAAGAGAAAAACTAAACGACAGCAATCTACTGAAGACAATGTGACTAGTACATTTGAACATGCATATATTTATATTTTGATACCTTTCCATTATGCTAAAATCTTTTTAAAAGTTTGATCGTCATGCAATTACATAATAGGAGGTTTATCTTAATATTATTGCAGGCCTTAATTCAAATATAAAATAATTTTTTTTCAATATATCTAAAGTCAAAATCATGGTATTATTTAAAAGATAATAAAATCAAAATGTTATGTTGAGCTCCAAATTTCTAAATGAGTGAAGTATGAGTTAGTCATCAAAGTTTCAATAACTTTTAGAGTGGGGTTCCACATAAATTTAAAATTGCTCTATTATCAAATTTTCATAACTTTTATAAAAAATTTAATTTTTGTGCATGATTGTATTTTGTCATTTTAGTTTTACAATGTCTAATTCTTTTCTCTAATTTTTGTGATCAACTTATAAGTGCTCCTAACTTAGTCAACAAATTTCAATTATCTTTGTTAATTTGCAATTGACGTTGTTATATCTAAATTGTCGTGAATGTAAATTATATTTCTAAACAATGTTTTATTACTATATTATTTATGATTTTTTTTCAAATGAAACATAAATTACACTATTAATAAATGGTTGTAAGACTTTTTTATGTAAAATTTGTAAATCTGGATTTGAAACTAAATTTAAGTTATGAATTTTTGAAGATGAAAAAATGGAAATAGAGGCAAAGTGATAATAAGATACACTAAAGATAGTTTTTTATTTTTTTTTATTTTTTTTTAATTTTTTTTATATAGTTAGTTTTGAATTTAATGTCGTATTAATTAAAAAATATTTTTTCATTTTTACAAGTGCACACATGATGATCATACCAATGAACTATGATGTCAAAACCGCATGTACCCGCTCCTAAACTTGTTGCTTGATTCTTACGTCCCAATAAACAAGAACATGGTGGTGGTATTGGACAAGGCTACCGCCGAGGTGGTCCTTGTGGCTAAGTTTTTACCTTTTGATACCATGAGTAAGTTTGAATTTGATGGTTACAAGAATCTCACTACCACGTTAATAAAATAAAGGTCTGGAGCCAGTCATATTGGAACTAGCAGCGCAATGAAATTGGGGAAGATGTATGCAGCACGATGGCGCAAAGGTATGTTAATATCAAATACTAAATGTTTTTTAGTTATTTATTTATAGTTAGTTTGAATTCGAATTTCAAAAAATATTTCATGCAATTTTTATTGAATTAAACTTGCGTAATAATTTTTACAGATGCAAGGTTTCAAAAATCCTTTGCACGTTATTTCCCCTACTCAAAATGAAAGTAGGCTCCCGCCACGCTTGAGGATTGGCGCTAGCGGTAGATAACCGCTTGGCCAATTGTTTCTTTTTTCTATGCGATGCACTTTGGCTTATTGGCTTTTTGACTGTTCAAAAAAATCCAAGCCGACTTTTTACTTGCAGGCGTGCTTGCCATGGCAGATCTTCAATTTAGCTTCACGTCGGACAAAGAGCCGAGATGATCATTTACTGATGATTTGGCCTTTGCTAGTAACATCACGTATATCATTGATGATTTTAGCAGCAGCTTTCACATGGATAACGATAGCAGTAACTATACGTTTGGTATATGGGCTCCAATTTGTTTTGATAGAGGAGCGTTAGCGCGACGGGCAGATGCCTTCCACATGTCTGGCGGACATTTTATTGTGGAATTGTATAAAGTCTACGTTGACTTTTATGCATGCGATGGAGTGGTGCAGATAATTTGGAGGGGAAAAAATGATTTTTACAGTATCATGGAGTTTGAGAGGTCTAATAAAGAATTATCTCGGATTAGTACATCGTTACAGGTCAGCGCAGCTCTAAACAATAAAGTGAAAGAGTTAGCCATGGAGCATTTGAATAAAAAAAACAAGAACAAATGCATGTACATCCTTAGCTAAAAGGGGTTTTGAATCAGTTTGAGAAGAAAGCCCGAATGAAAGCCCTAAAGAAGTGATGCTAAATCAAGTAAGTTATTGAATATTTAAACCATGTATTTTTCTAGTAATTCCATGTTGCTTCAACCGGGAGGTTTTTTATTTTATTTAATTTGTTTTTTCCAGCTTAGATTTTATATTTATATTTATTTTTTCAATTTTCATTTTCTTATTGTGTTTATTTTTATAATATTTTTATAATTAAGATTTAGATATACTACTCTCATCATACATTTTTGCAAACAATACTAATTTAAATATTATTTGAAACTATCCTGTATAGTAAAAAGAACCGGATGCTTTAAATTTCATCAATTTGATTATCTCCACTCTCAGCTCTTTAAAACTTTTGATAAATTTATCAATACCGTTTCCTTCACTAGCATTGGTGGTTTTCAAAATAGATTTATGAATTAAGGAAGATGATAGAGTAAAAAAAACTTTGAAACTTTTTGCAGCTTGAACTGGCTCAATATCCACTCTTGCTCCACTATCTTTTGACCTTGCACGTTGTTGTTTGGCCAATAAAATCATTATTTCCTCCACCCTGCTCCAATCATTTGTAAAACCTCTTTCTTTATTACAATCTCTAAGTAACAAAAGAAGCCTATGCTCTAATGTAGCATTAGTTACTTGAAGAAAGAGCTCTGCCTTTTTGGTATGTAAAAGGCAGCTTTTTGCCATGAATAACTAAGCAACTTTCTTCTCAAAGTCTTTCAGCAACTCAAAAACACCAATATTATTTCCTAGCTATTGTTCCATCCACTTAAGAAAAAACTTCTTGGTCATCTTTTCCGTGCCTTCGTCAAAATATTTGTCTCGCGGCCGCTCAGCAAAAGTAGTCCAAGTGTGAACCTTTTTGCGGATCTCTCGCATTCGGTTACGAATATCAAGTTCAACTGCTATGTTGAAAGTTGCCATCATTTGATTTTCATCGATTTGATGCACCTCCATCTCGCAAACATAAGACCACAAGAACTTGAATATATTCTTGCTGTCAAATATTTTGTTCATTGCAACAACCGCTTTCAACGCTTTGATGGCTATTTATCTACCTTGATTTGTAAGATGCTATTCTATAAATATGGCCAGAATTGTTATACCAGACGTGATTTTGCTGTTGGACAGAACAAGAAGACGGACGGACGGGTTCAAATGAGGTGGTTGTCCACTCTAAAATCAAGAAGTGGATGTTTTGGTGTAAATGTAAGGTTGTGTCTAAATCCATACCAAAATAACATTGAAGAAAAAAATATATATGTGTCGGTGCGTTGACCATTTATATTTGCGTCGGACGGACGGACGGGTTAAAAATGGTCCAATGTAACAACCATGAATATGGCCAATGCTCCTAAGAGATCATCCATTGGCAACTGAGGTCTACTAATACCTCTTGTATTGGCAGCATGAACCTTTGTTGGCAACTTAGCCCCTTTGGCACTTTTGGTATCGAGGCCAAAAATCTTCCCACTATCTCCCATGTTAACAACTGCAACAATCACCTCAAAGCTCTTTCAATAGAAGCACCAAATGTCAGGTAGCAAGGAGTGCGCTTTGGATACACGCAGGTTGTCTGGCTGCGACTATATCAGAGAATTGAGTGAGAGACAATATGCACAAAATCCCTCTCAAAATAAAACTTGAAGATGATAAAAAATTTAAAACGTAAGAGAACAAACAAAAATGAAATATATTTTGAAGTATAGAATAAAATTTGGTTTTAGAGAACATAATCATATATCAAATAATAATTGGTTTTTTCTAAGAACACCCTCTTCCAAATAGAGTTTCATCTATATACTAAGGAGAGAGAATATAAATGAAAGTTTTTCTCTACTGGTCTATGAAATACTTTACCTAAAAGAAACTCCAAAGTAAAAGTCCTTCTAGACCATTGGTTTATGAATCCCTTCACTAAAATAAACTCTAGTGATTTCTCTTAACCAACATTTCTAAAAGGTTGTTGCCTCATCAAAGCCTTATCTGAGAAAACCTTATTAATCAAGGATAAAACCGCGGATGAAGGGAAAAACACCTCACACATACTATAAACTAATGACTTTACTTATTGTTACCATAAGCCATGATTTACATTCTAGCTCTCTTAATTGATAATCATCCTACAACATGGGGCCCTCAAAGTCTTTCAACTAATGAATACAACAATTGGCCACTTAAAATAAAGAATTGGTATGAGCACACCGCGTTCTTGTGCTTGATATATGCACACCAGGATGATTTGCCCAATGATGTTTAACCTTCAATTGGCCATAGGGCATAGCATATACGCTGACGTATAATTGTCATATGCTACTAGTAAGAAATTTTAATTTGGAATCTCAAATAGCTCACTAGAACCGCATTGATCTATTCTCCAACTTCTTTGTCGGTCTCAAATGTAGTAGAGGTGTAGATCCATTCCAAATACAAGGAAAATATCCCGTATTGTACTAGTTGCAAATGGCCTCTCCATTGTTTAACGCCTAAAGGCCCAATGTCCCCTTGGGGGACAAATGGGATTTTGTGCAGGTACCTATGGCTAAATTACTTTGCGAGATTTTTGAAAACTTTTATTGAAGATGGGAAATTATAGGTTCTACGTGGGAATCTAATTTTTCCTTCATTCTGACAATTATTGAAGAAGTTATGCATGAATAACTGCAAAACAGGGGAGAATCAAGTAGCAAAAAAAAAAAAAAATTGCAACTTTTTTAAATAAAATTTTGAAATTGGTTCTTTACATTTTTATGTATTTGGAAAGCTTTGAATCATTCAATTTTGATAGATGAGATGAAAGTTATGAAAAGTTTTAGTTTGCGGGTAGGTATGGGGCTCCCAAACCTCCATTCCTTTTCCCCTTGTAAACTTGTTGCTTTATTTTTTTGAGCTCTTTGTGTATTTGTTTTTTGACTTTTTTTTTTGCAAGTTGTAGTAGACTAAGATTCCTTGGTTTTCACCATTTGGATCAAAGTAATTTGGGTTTTTGAAATTTACATGAATCCTCCAATTTTGCCTAGTGTATATGCAAATTTCATGACCTTATGGCATTGCAAGATTTTACGAAGTATGATCCACACCTCTGTTTCATTTGAAAATTCTCTCACATTTACCTAACTTGGTCTTCTACATGGGAAAAATAAACCTCAACTTTGGGTAGAGCAATTTTTTTGATATAGGAGACGTCAAAGGCTTCTGAAATTTTTGGGCAACAAGGAAAAAAACTTTTGTTTTCACTTCAGATGTCAATATCTCACTCCTCTACAACTAGAATGAGCTGATTTTTTCCCACAAGTACCTCCCATATTCTAAGGCAAGATCTTCTGGTTGGATTTCCAAAAAAAATAAAAATAAATTATATTTCTCCTCACTCCCTCAAAAGTGGCAGTTTTGAGTGATTTTCACAAAAAAAAAGGGCTTTGGCCTTTAGGGATTAAGGATTAATCCTTAACCCCTAAAATTCTTTTGTGTTTAGAGGCCCAAAACTACTTCAAAATACTAGTCCCCAAAATCAGGGTCAAAATCTTCTTTAAAACTTACTTTTTAACAAATCCAACCGTAGGATCCTTTGGTTGACTTGCACAAGTACATTGTCCCAAAATTTTAGGATGAATGTCCCCACCAATTGCAAGATCAATGTGCCTAAATTTCAAATTGTAGGCTTTTCTAGTCCTTCCAGAAGGTGAAGTTTTGCTTTTCAAACTTTTTAGAGAAAAGCACATATGCTGTATTTCTTGTGCAATTTTTTTCAATATGTTGGAAAATGGGTTGAAAGCATATATAAAAAAGATTGACCAAAAAGAAATTTGGATTCATTTTTACAAAAATTGTAAAGTGAAAGGTATTGATGAATGAAAGATATAACTAATATGCTAATAAGTTTTGGAAGAATTTGAAAATTGTTGTTAATCCCAATGGTGAGAATGCTCTAACAAACAATTAATAACTTTACTCTTCATTTTCATTTGAAAATTTTCAAAATTGAGAGGAAAAGATAACTTTATATGTTTTTTCTACCCTCTTCCTACCTTCATTGCCTGCAAAATAAAATTCCTTTTAACTTGTACCTCATTATTTGGAATTGAGTGATTCAGTTTTTTTTGAATAGGTATCAATTTATAAAATTCTATAAAAAATAAAAATTTAGAATATATTTTTTGTTACCTAGTTTGACATTGAAATTGAAAAAACCTTATAACTTTTGCAACACTTATTGGAATGACATGAAATAAAGCTTCACACGTAGGTTATGATGAGTAGCATCCATCCTAAAAAATTCATGAAAAATTTCCAAATTATGAAATCAATAGAGCCTGCCCAAGTTCTCACAAAGCCCAAAGTGGGCTCCTTGGGCCTTTAGAGGTTCAACGACCGAAAGACCCTTTGCAACCAATACAATACGGGATATTTTCCTTGTATTTGGAATGGATCTACACCTCTACTATAGTTGAGACCAACAAAGAAGTTGGAGAATAGATAATACAACTCTAGTGAACTACTTGAGATCCCAAATTAAAATTTCTTATTGGTAGCAAATGACAATTATACGTCACCATATATACGGTTCCTTATGGTTATTTAAGGGTTAATGTCAACAAATAATTTGTTAACCCCTGAATTCTTGAGGCACCAAATTTTGATCTGTTGAACACCAAAATTTGATGCCTCAGGCGTTTAGGAGTCATAGGAAGCCGGAAAGGTTGGATGGAAAGGAAGAACGAAGGAACGTCATTGGCCCTATCACCCGCCCTGATGTGCACATATCAATTCCCTTAAAAATAAGTTCACCACTCCTAATTCAGTCTCTTCCCAAGCACATTCCTCAAAAAAAAAAATTCCAACAATCAACACCAAAGCAATAATAAAGCAAAAAATAGGAATAAGAGAGAGACGGCGCTCATCAATCCAAAGGTGGAGGTAAAGCACCACAATCAAACTTAGTACTGGCAAAAACAGACGAAGCACGGAATGCCACAGGCAAAGCAACAGTATCTCGTACAAAACAGACAAGACTAGAGTCCCAAGCCAAAAGCCACCCAAACACAAACGACTTCACGGTGAGTCGAAACGTGCGAGCCCATCGCTCCGACTCGTACTCCGTCAAAGCCGAGCCGATCTGCTGTTGTTGCTGCTGTTGATGTTGATGCTGTTGATGTTGATGCTGATGTTGTGGTTCTCGCAACGCCTCGCACAGCTTGCGAGCCAACACCACCGCGTCTTCTAATGAAGTGCAGCCGCCTTGCGCTAGGTTGGGTGTCATGGGGTGTGCGGCGTCGCCTGCCAAGGTGATCCCGTTGGCGGCCTGCTGAGGTGTCATCAGTGGGATGGACCACCGGTCTTTTATGCTGCTGCGGTTGAAGCTTTCCAAGGGTGTGTTTTGAATGCACTCTTGGATGTCCCGTGGCCAGCCTTGCATGCATTTTAATGCTTCTTCTTTTACATTGCTTGGGTCGGTGATTCTTGAAGGAACTGCATATCACACAACAAGCGCTACGGTTAACGTCACTTATATCCTGCTAAAAAAGCAAGCTTAAGTACATTCTTCAACTCTCTGCAGATGTTCCTCTACACTGCTACAGTGGGGCTTGGTTAACGTCAACCTTTGTAACAGAAATGATTGGACATGATTACAGTCCCACTTGCCTTTTATCCAAAATATGTATTATGAGCTTGGTTAAGGTCAAGTGCTTGCGTACAATCAAGGTTTGCTTTTTGGTAATGCTCATTCTAACTCATCAACTATAAAGGTATTTGGTTAGTGAACAAAAATACAAGTGGGAAAGCACCTCCAAAGTTGTAATCACCAGAACTAGGGGAAGTAATGCAAATGGAGTGCTTGTTTATGATCAATGTTTGGATATAGTTAACATTTTTTTCTAACCCAAAGTGTTGATTTTATCCAAGCACCATTGTTTAGTACTAGACACCATAAACCAACAAGTTTTTGGCCAAAAATGTAAAATACTTGCTAACTTTGGATGCCAATCACTTTCTTTTGGTAAACAATAGCTCCAATCTGGTTTCATAACTTCAATCCTAAAAACCTTCTTACTTGTAGTTACAAAGGGTTTCAACTTATCAAGGAGTGCTATGAACAACTCATACAAAACCTTCTTCAACTTTTTGCAAGCATTCTTTTTCATTGTTATTAGTGCAAGAGGATGACTCTATTTTGTGAGCATAAAATGGTGAGCAATAAGCAATGAGTCCAGATTTTTGTGAGCAAAAATTGATTTTGAGCTCCAAATCAATGGAATTTTTTTTTTACGACAAGTTTTTCAAGAGGTGAAAGTTTAAATTGCACAATTATAGGACCCTACATACACACTTATAAGTGAAATTTGATATTTTGACAAAAAAATCCAAGCTCACGGCTTACCACGACTTAGGGATCCCTGCTCACGGTATAGAATTCCCCTAGTGCAAGACACCGTAAGCAAACAAACTTATGGCCAAAAATGTCAAATATTTGCTCACTTTGAATGTTGATAAGTTTTTTTGGCAAACAATAGCTCCAATTTGTTTTTGTAAGTTTTATCTTAAAACCTTCTTGTTTATAGTTACATAGAGTTTTGACTTATTGAGGGAAGCTATGAACAGCTCATATGGTTGTTAGGTTGTTGTTGCTTTATGCTGTCTCGCACCGTAGGATATCCCACACAAAACAAACTTGTACATGGTTTTCTGCGGAAGGTACATTCAACCTTCAGCCATTTCTAGTGTGAGGTACAGCCTAAGGTTAATTCTGATGTCACCCCCAAATGGCTGACTCAGCCCATCAAAAGCTCACGTAACTAAACACAAGAACCTAATCTGAGGTCTGAAACTGGCAAGGGGAGTCATTTATAGTAAGCCATACAGTATTTTATCATCGACTAAGTCTTACATGTAGCAGCAAGATAATCGCAAGTGCTTCTACCCCGAGTAGATATGAATACTTTTTGTAATTTCTTGTTACATAATCCTCAATTAAAACCTTACTAAAATCCTAAATCCAAAAACCCCATTCGATAGAAATATCACTCTTCCTACAACCACATGTCACCACTAAGTACGAACTTTACTCATTAGAATGTTGGATCTTAGCATAGTGTCATTGTTCTTAATCCACATCTCATTTTTGAAACTTTCAATCCATTGTAAGTCTATCCTTGTGACAAGGTAAGAGTATCAAATTTGGACATTGACCTAATTATGACACAAAATATGGTGACATGAAGATCTTTGAAATTGAATCTAAATGAAAATAAAAACTTTTAAATGTATTACAATTATACTAGCAAATCTTAAAGTATCCATAAGAAGAGTATGTCATTAATACATGTAAGTTACCTTGAAGAGAGAATATCGTTAGGAAGTTGAGATTGCATTATATATTGTATGATATTGTGTGTCAAGGGGGGTAAAACCAATGTTGAAAAAAAAGGGAAGGGGGTTCTGTGACATACCTGAAGAAGTAATGTTGAAAAGCACAAACCAGTATACTTTATTCTTTGTCACTGGAACCAACCCTGCTCGTACACCTTGGCCTATAATTTGTTCCACCCTTGGCTCAAAATTATGCCCGGATTTGAACTCGGATAATCCTCTAATTGCCATTTGTCCCACAGGTCGGGGTTCAGATCGACCCATCCATGAGGCTACTACTGAACGAGCGCCATCACAACCAACCAACACCTGCCAAAACTCCAAGTAAATCCACATAACATTAATACCTATGGTTTTTGCAACCAATCCCTCCATGTTCTTGTTGCAAAATGCACACCTTTTGAACAATAGAGCCTACAAACTTACGTTCTTATAATAATTCATTAAGGAGTTTTCTGAAAAACTAAAGACAATTTAAAAAAGAATCACGCTCACATGCTGTGGAACACTTTAAGATATGGTTACCTTAACATTTTTAAACCTGGGGTCTGAATTCCTTCTCCTGTAATATCACAGTAGATCAAATATTCCTCTTATAAACCAACTATAAAGTTTGCTCTCCTTTCTCTAATCTCTCTAGTGCAAAATATAGAAAATTAAAAACTCAAAAATGAGTATATATATTTTTTGCAAAATTAAAAGGACCCTGCTAAGTGGTACCTAATGAAAAGCTCTCCCCGAAAATTTAAAGAAGGGATAGTCCTTATATATAAATATATATATGTGATACGTGAGACTTGAAATGCAAATGCTGTAATATTTTAGACTTGGTAACATTAATTATGTATATAGACTTGCTTGATAAACCAAAACATCCACCATACAAATGAATGGAAGACAGGATATTCGTTAATTTGGGAAGAAAAAAAATTTTGAACTGTTGGATTTTATCTTTTTAAGAGATTTTTGGCGATTCAGAGTGAATTTTATGATGATTTCTTCAAAACTTTACATCAATGACAAAATATCTTGAAGAAATTATCAAAAAAATCACTTCAAATCACCAAAACATTCTCACAAATGCAAAATTCAATATTCTCAAAATTAGTAATGAGAAAGGTTTTTTTCCCAAATTAACGAATATCGTGTTTGCATTGGTTTTCATTGAACAGTGTTGATAGAATCTAAGGTTACCTTCGTCTTAATGACAGTACCATTGTCGAGCTCAACTTCTGTGACTAATTGCGTGTCACGAGGTTTGCGGATGTTTTTGACTCGAGAATTGAACAGAATAGCATCACTTGGGAGCGCCTCGGCAAGAACCCGGAGCAATGACTGCCTCTCAACTGCTCGTAATTCATGAGGCCTGTCAAGATTAACGCTAGAATTAAAAAAACTGCCATTGTAAACTAAATATGCGAGTTTCTCAAGCCTTTTTTGGAAAGAGAACTGTTTAAAGAGATACTTTAAAAGGACCAGACTGAGTATCACATTCAATGCATGGAAGTGAAAAAAAATTCGCACCTCCATAATACACTCTACTTCAGACCATGATCAGGCAGGTACTACTCACCCTCCAGGAAAATCAGAGTTTAAGAATTCTTTGATGAGTTTCCCCTTCGATGACCGGATTCGTGCTCTGCATTGACAGATTCCACTTTGTTATTTAGCATTTTAAACCATTGCAATATACGATTCTAGTCTATTTGTTTGTCCAATGTCGGGGAATTTCATTACGTGATGGAATGAACGTAAATCCACTGTCCAATAGTCTGCAAGAATCAGCACTAACTTGCTAAAAGACTACTACTTTGGCCAGTTAGTTCAAGTTGTTAGTTCAAGTTGCTACGTTAGAACTTATCTAATTGAAAACGACTAGAATAGGGTTGGAAATGCACTTAGATAGGTAATTTGTTGACAGAGGTTGCTTTAGAGGTTGGCCTTAACTGTGGACCTGAGGTGGAGGTTACTCACTTAGGCAATATGCTTTTACACATGTTCTATTCGTATTTGGTTGAACCAGGTGACGATAAGAATGAAGGAAACTGAAAATTTCCAGCAGACCAAAAAAACATACATGTCTTATTGGATGCCAATGCAAACTAAAGAGATTAAAATGAGAATGAAGCCATTACCCAACGCAATTGATATATGAACCTCGGAGCTGATCTGCCACACCGAGAACGTCGAGTGCTCGCCATGCATTGGGGAAGAGAGAGAGGGAGGTTCCTTCCGTTCGCAAGCCTCCTGATTGCTCCAGAACTAACGCCTTTATTCCCACTCTGTTCACATTCATAATAATTAGGAACACTTGATTAATAAGCTCTTACTGTCGATTGTCATGATAACACATCGTCCTGATAAAACCAAACCCTCAACTGAAATACACGTTAAGGTAGAAAACCTAAAACCTCCAGCTACCCAAAGATGTCACTTGATCAAATGTTCAGTTGGTGTACATCCCCTAAATCAACATTCGAAGAATCAGTATCAGAATATGTAAGTATCAGAATATTACACTATTTGATGCCCTAGAATCTCCTTTCATTCGACAACAAGGACATACCAAAATCTGAGGAGCGGAGCAAAAGAGGAGATTAATATAGGCCCGGTTCAGACCAGGACATCCAGAGCCAGCAGACGAAAGCCCTTGTCTAGTGCTTCGTCCAGGATTTGTCCGTCCTGTGAATGGTTTCACACCACGCACCGGATGTCCATTGGAGGTGTAGTTTTCTTCCTTTTATTCTCAATTGACATGATCTTATCTTTACCTCACTTGAAGTGAGAGGAAGTGTTTTATCTAGTGGACAAGATTTGGGGCTACCTCCCAAGGTAAGGTAGGCGCACCCTCTCTACTCAGCTCCCAATGCCGCCCCTTGTACTTGGCATGCTCATTTCAGAAATGAAATAAACATCCAAGGCGCATAGGGTCAAAATTCTTAAATGAGCGTGTATGAGTGCACCTACCTTAACACCAAATCTTGTCCTCTCCTCTCCTATTTTGACGGGAGTGGTTGATGACATGGACTAATAATCAAGTGAACATCCCTTTGGTGTGAATGGTATACTGGAGTTGGACCATCTGCTCTATTTGTTTTTAGGATTTTGCTTTAAAGAAGAAAAGAATACAAGATAAAAAAACTCAAAATTGAAACAAAAAAATGATTCATTGGCAGGGCCGAAGGCTTCTCTTCTTCGGCCTTCGGCGAAGGCTTTGCGCCCCCGGTACGCTACCTCTGTAGCCATAGCTCCTGGAAGGCGCGGAGCCTTCGCATAACAAATGACAGAAAAGCCAAAGGTTTCACCGTGTGGATTCGAAATGTTGCTCAAAACCTTGAGATTAACCAATGAGAATGCTTATGGTTTTATCCAATGCCTCTGGACGTCCTGGTCTGGACCGAGCCTAATAAGTGCCCCTTTCATATATTATATCAATTCAGAACTAAGTAGGTGAAACAGGACAAACGTTCTTGTAACTAGTTCATTCTCTCTGAGCAGTGCAACCTCTGCCTTTTAAATCACCTTCTGCATTGGCATAACTCTGGCATACGGTAATCCAAACAATGCACGCTTCGGTGAATTGGAATCCTCTTTCATTGGCCAACAAGCAAGGACATCAGTCAACAAAAAATTTGACCAGTAATGATGAGCAAAAAGCGGTGACTAATTTTTGGGTGTCCCTACAGAAAATATCGTAGCAAGGGACAAGCTATGAATTTCATAAGTAAAGCTTTTGTTTGAATGAGGGGTCTATCATTATATCGCATGTATGGGGAATGCTATTTCATGAGCGGGGATCCGTGAGCCATGAACAGGGATTTTGTGTTGTAATAATAAATTCCACCTATAAATGTGTACATAGGACCCTAAATTATGCATTTTAAACTACTATGTCTTGAAAAACTTGCTGCTTTTTTAATTATTCCATTGATTTTGAGTTGATAATCTTGAATCCCTGCTCATGGCTCACCGTTTCACGCACACCAAATAGCATCGTCCCTGCATGTATGTGCATATGTACATGGTAAGTGTAAACTTTTCATTGTAGATTTACTTTCATTTTTCTCTCTTCTTTGTAAATTTAGTAGACTTTGGGACCTATTTTGGCAAACTCCAAATGACCTTCCGCAATGGCAATGACACCCAAGTGCACGAAGAATTCGAGAGAAATAAGGTCTTACCTGTGCAAAGCCAAGGCCGTGGCCAGTCCCGCGAGTCCAGCGCCCACAATCACCACCGTCTGCACCACCCCGTCCTCCTCGTGGGTCACGCCATCATCCTTGCTTCTCTCCTGCTGCAACTGCACTCCTCCCGCCATGCTCATCGCCACCATCCTCCCCGCTCTGACTCTGACTCTTTCACTGCACAGCCCTAATCCTCTGTTCACTGCTACCTTACGAGATTGCGAGACCTGTGACAAGCCATGGTGCGCACCGTCCTGGTGCAAAGGGCGGGAGATGTTTACGGGTAACACGCATTGTCGTCTGTTAACCACGCAAGCGGACGTCGATATTGGCGTCATACTCACTCAATTTTGGACGAGATTGTCAACAAATTCAAATAACGACAGACGCGAGAGCATGCGAATTTGAAAGGTCAGCTGGCTTAGTTTCAGCGAGATAGACGTCGCGAATTACCACCAAGGGGGTAACCAGAAGCTCTCGTGCGTTTGATGGACAAGACTGCGCCGGTGCTGGAAAGAATGAGAGAGAGAGAGATTGTCGTAGGAGATTCAAAGCTCCCGGACCACGACATCACAGATTCTTGTGTGGCAAGTGAGGAAGGAGGAGTGAAGAAGATGTGCGGAAGACAAGGCGCCAGGTTGCGAGGCGGGTGGTGAGAGTGTGTTTGGCAAAGTTACTAGTTTTCGTCGGATGTCCCATGATTGGGCTGAGATCAGAGTGACATGCCGTTTTGTGGGGTCAGGCTAGAAAATTTCAGTTGCTTCACCGGCCAGAAATTGTAAGAGCATCATCAACCCAATGCAGGAATGGGATTGTAACTTCATTTCTGTTGGTGGGCCAATTGTGTGGGAGAATGAGGTATGTTTAGGGCTTCAAAGCAATCATGGCAACTTATAAGTAGGAATAGCTGGTCAAAACGACCTTTGCGGATCGTAAATTTGCTTGTTTCCCAATGCCCTAGGACTTCCGTTGCATTTGCTACTAGAGTGACAGGTTGCTTGCAATAGCTCACAACTTCTTGGCAACAACTTGCAAGTGCTCACAAGTTTCTTCTCCCACACCTAAATCTATGATGGGAATTGAGTTAGGGTTGGGAAGATCCATCCAGCAAAAGGGACTGCAAAATTACACGGACAAAGAGCGGTGCAAGAGCAACCAATTCCCAATCCCAAACCTTGTGTATGGGTTGATGATGCCCTAAGAGCTTAGACATTCACCATCAATAAATCAAATTTGGAAATTTTGAATTCAAATTTGGATTCAGAGAGCTTGATTTTGTCCAAGAATCCAACGGAGGATATTACTAAACAGGTCATAACAAGGGTCATATTCTTTATCCTTGGTAGGAAAAAACTCTAAGATTTCACCACCTTTGCCCTACAAAACGGTGTGTCATTTAACCCTTGAATGACCGAGTAGCCCTTTGCGGCCAATACAATATAGAGTTTTTTTCTTGTATTTGGAGTGCATCCCCACCTTTGTTACATTTGAAATCAACAAAGAAGTTAAAATATGGATCAATGTTGTTCTAGTGAAATATTCAAGATCCCAAATTAAAACTTTTTGTTGGTAGCAAATGCCACTTATACAACAGCATACATTGTATGTATTATAGTATGTATTATAGTAGCTTGGTCGTTCAAGGGCCTAGCCCATGATTGTCATCTCCTTTTCTCATTTTCCCTTACCAAGTGTCCATGCATAGAATGACTTGTGGCGTTTCCCTTGTCCTTGCATAGATCACCCAACACAAATTTTCAAAATACCCTCTTTAACCCTTAAAGGGCGGATGGATCACCGTGGCTTGCCTTGCCTGTAGCATTCTATAGTGTTTTGCACATGGGCACCAGTAGTATTGCTTCAAAAAGTTGGAAAAGTCAACAATGCATGGTGCCTTCATGAAAATTATAAGAAGGGTAGCTTGAGAGCTAACACTATGTATCACAATTTAGGTTACAAAATAAAATGAATGTATCTCAAGAGGAAATTTTTTGCCTTCCATGATGCACTATGCCTTTATGATCACTTTTGAAAAAAAATCAGATTAAAATCGGTCTTTTTCTGAGATACAGGGTTTTTTTCGAAAGCAATGTACGTTTTTCATCAGTGCTCACGTTTAGGGGTTAAGAGCATCTCCAGTGGTGCTTCAAATTAATCCCCAAAGCTTCCAAAATCCCAAAGCTAGGCAAAAGATCTGCATGAGTGCGGTATGAACAAAGGATCAACTTCCCAAAGTCCAAGATTGTACAAATATTGGGTTTTTGTTGGGGTAATATTTTCTCCTGCCCTCGTATTTCTAGCAAATCTCAAGATTTTGATGAATGAAGCCTAATAATTGGAATACCAACTTTTGAGATCATGTGGTCACAAATGCAGAAAACATAGCTCAACAAATCATGATGAAACAATTTTTTAAGAAATCGCAATTTTTGACAATTTTGGTTTTAAGTTTGCTAATTGCTTTAGGGGTAATACATGTTAGTTATTAGTGCATTAGCTTTTTTCATGTGTTGATTTTGGTTTATCTGCTACAATATTTCGAAAAGACAATAGACTCTATTGTATTTTTTTTTTGTAGAAATGCAATTTCTAGTTCAAAAATGGTGTTTTTCTAACCTACTTATAATTAGTAATTGATTTTGATGTTGAACATTTTTTATAAAGGAACTTTAAATTAAAAATATAAAACTCATAAAGGTTGGTGGTACCATTATAATCAATTTTTGGCTTCTTTATTATTTGGTTTCTTTGACACAATGTTTTAGTTTATGAACAGGATATATTTGGTGTAAGTACCTAATTGTAGTGGATGCTCATTGTAGACCTCAGAATTCTAAGAACGTAATCAACTATAATTTCAAGAATATACAATAATGGTAGAGAGTTGTTGCATACTAGATGCATTATTGCCTTTTTTAGTAGAATTCAATGGCCTTGATAGCAGCTATTGCACAAGCCAATGAGAGCAAAGCACCAAAATGCAATACCAATTTCACATCTGCAATAAATGTATACTATAGGTTGAGAGCAGATTTGGCATAAATTAATTCCTCTAAATTTAGCCAAATTATTTCATATATTATTCCCAAAAAATGCCCAATATCAAACAAAACAAAACATTGAAATTCTCAACATTATAGAACTAACTTTAGAAAGTCAAAGCTGATTTTAGGAGGGCTCAATCTATTCCAAGCTCTGTACCAAGGACCTAATGCCAAATAATAACAGTTTTAAAAAAAAACCAAATCAACAAGGAATTATTAACTCTGACGCCGAATCCAACTTTTCTGGAAAAATATTATATTCGGCAGATAGCAAACAAATCTGCTCTCAAGCTACAATATAGCCCCATTGGTTTATTCATTATTATTTTACATTAATTTTCAATCATGGCTAAGAAGATTTATTTGCCACTTCTACATCAATGAACGATTTTTTTTTGGATGAGTTGGATTTGGCAATAGAAATTCAAGACAACTTACCCATGAACGTTGAGGCAAACATTTTGCATCTATTGCGTCCAAAAAAATGTTGTACACAATGGAAAAATATTGTTTTTCATTTGATTATTTATAGAACTAATTGTAAACACATAGGCCATCATGGAAAGAAAAAAAATGATCTCATTAGATACACTCATATTTTTAGGTGAATTAGATTGTGAGAAGATTTAGAGACACACATTTTCATAAGGGCGCTATACACTATTGACTTTTGCAACTTTTGGAAACAATATAACAATGACTGAGCACTTGCCACACCACTAAAGAACACTATACAGCAACTGTACACATATAATCATGGTGACCAGCCCGGCTTTACAGGTTTAAACGCAATCCACATTGTGTGCAATGGCAATAAAATGCACCTCACTCACCTCTCTCAGAATATGTAATTTTTCCAGTATACACTACATTGGAACACATCCTCAATTGGTCAACACAAGGCAAACTATGCTTAAAATTCCATATAGTACCCAACCATGAAATAAACTCTAAACTCGAAATTATCATAATCCTCCTTATAATGTAGCAGGACTATAACGACATAACGTTGCAATGGTATGAAATCCTATACAATCCATCAATTTTGATGCGGTATACAAACAACGGCATACCATCAAAGATCGCCGTTCTGAGCGCGTTCATCGTGTTTAAGAACTCATGCTTGTTTTTTAAAATAAAAAAGCTACTGTATTAATAAACATGTGGTGATTTGCTTTCATGCTGGAATCGAAGAATACAACATTGTTAAACATTGGAGAACCAAGCTCACCTTGGAGGGGGCCACTTAGCTAAATACTCCTGTAGATTTCAGACCTGTGGAATCACATGAGCCTTGCTTTCTGCTGAAAACTTTTGAATCTACGTTCCTGTTTCGGATCATTCTGACCAGATAATGTAGCTTGATTGCCTGAAGTATTTTGTAGATTTAGGATGTCTGGCCAGCTGCTAGCTAACAGGGTACTAGGGTATGTTGACCATGCCCTTCTGAAGCATAAATATGTGCTCGTTTGATAACAAACAGTACCGGTATTTGAGTATGTCCTCACTGATATGACTGAAACATGTTTAGAGGAGCTCTCACATGATTATCAAAGCATGTTCCAAGTGCACCTGAAATAACAAGGGGGAATCCTTTCTGGCATGCACCTCTCTAGAAGGCGCAAGAGATCAGAGAACAGAGGGTACTATTTCCGTCACTGGTAGCATTCTAACCTAAGTAATAGTAAGATTTTTAAGAGATGTATAGAGTTGAGGAAAAATCTTAAGGTATCAGAGCCAGGATCAAGGTTTTCTCCGTTTCCTGTTCATGAATGAGCTTCTTGTGCAATTTCAAAGTGGGACATTATTAACACTAATAGTGACATTAATCAGCTCCATTTCCATTCATTGATTCGTGGCCATAGACATTCAGCCAAGTCACGCTTATGTAAAACATGTTTATAGGCTCAACCATATGATGCGTAGGTGGGCATTACATTGCTGCCAGCAACAGGGGTTAAACGAAAAGACGGGATCAAAGATTTATGGCTTTGTAATCCTCAACCAGGTACATCCTAAGTTGCTGGAATACGGAATCTCGAGATTGGTTTCTAGCAGGCCATAGAAGAATATATCTGAGTAAAGTTCAAATGCCATCCCTCCAAGCAAGATTTTTTCGCACATAACAGCTCAAGGTTCCTTTAGCAGATCTAAGATATACTCCCTCTGTCCCTCTAAAAACGTCCAAAAAGCTTCCTTGCTAACGATTAACAGTATAATTAGTCTTTGTGCTAGTGATACATGCATTCTAGAGTCAATATATCATCTATCAAATATATGCAAAATCTCTAACTTTGATGTCACCATTTGGGCACCCAAATTCCATGCAAACAATACCATATTTATGCATGCTCCTAGCTCCTCATTATTGATGATTTAAAGATCAGTAGCAACAATAGTACCTCATATAGGCAAGGCCAAGCTTGCTAGGAAAGGAATGCTCTCTAATTGCTTAACTTGCCCCCATGAGATCATTGAACATGGCAAACGCTTTCTCAATGTTTGAAATCAACAAAAACGGAGCTTTTTAGTGGTGTAAGAAATGTGTCTGATTTGGAACTTTTTAGAGGGACAGAGGGAGTAAAAGATAGCTAAGGAATATGCATAAAAATGAAGAGTTAAGAAATACCTAAATTGGTCATCAAGATGGTCATAATACTGTAAACATATGTCTAACAATTGACAGAGACAACCATGAGACGGTAGATGCTAGAAAGCTTTATTGGTTCACAAAGCGTCAATCCAGACATCGAAGCATATCTTTAAACCCTAGCCTCCAAACCCTAGCTTCAAATTCCGAGACTTACATTGGTTTTCACGGGGAGCTCCCGGCAAGGTCTTCACGCACCTTTTCAGCCCCGACCTGCCCTACCGACTTCCCCTTCAACTCCTCATCAGGACTGTCCGTCTTCCCGGCATCCTCATGCTGCTTCGTGCTCTCCGCCACGTCCCGAGGACTCTCGGAGCCCTCGGTCACCGACTCTCGCTCGCCACTGTCCATGTCCTTGGAGCCTGCGGTCACATTCCCCGGCGATCCTGGACCTCGCACACCAGTGGCTCCCGCTTCCCACAGATTCCTCGACGCCGTAAACTGCCGCACAGTTGTCAACGCTGGAGCGCAATTCTGTCTCAACAACTTCACCGCCAGCATTGCCATTGCAGCAAAATCACAGAACCGCACTAAAAAAATTCTCAAGCTGGAAAAAGAATAAGCCACTCAGAGGATCTCGAGAGCTTTAGTTTTTCAAATCAGAAGCAATTCTACTTACGAAGCATTTGAAAAGTTCAGACCAGCTAAAAAATTTCCTCGAATTGATGAAGTAAGCACCACAACAAATGTACATTAGGATCTGGTGTGAGAATTTCGATGCTTTCATCGTCGGGGAGAGAGAGACCTACAGCTATCGAAGTGCATGTTGCCTGGTCAAGAGAGACAAGCGTCTGCACCTGAAGTCGGCATTTTGCCACGTGTAAAACGGTCACTGGACCGCGTCGACCCTTTCAGTTCCAGCAGTATTTCTTCACCTTGACAGTTGACATCCGTCCAGAATGCTTATCATCCATCTTCATATTCTACATCTACTCTAATCCATTGCACCTTCGTCCATAAATTTTTCATCTGTTTCATTCATCACATTCATCTCCTGTAATTCACTCCGGTGCTTCAGGTGCATCGACGTTCATCCTCATTCATCCTCCTTCATCCTCCTTCATCAGATGATTTGTTCCGGACAGTTCTGGGAGGAAGAGCAATAAGGTAGACAGACCCATACCCGACCGTTTAGGGGTTTGGGGTACCTCAAGGTCTCAGAAAATTCAAGAAAGAATCAGGGGTTAGTCTTTCAACAAGTTGTTGTGGAACGTAATTCTTGTTGAAAAAGAATTGTTGATTATTTATAGGGTTTTGATATTGCCACCCTCCTTATTGATACTATCATCCCCCTTTTTGATACTGTCACTTCCCTCCTTTACATCATTGTTTGATTTTTTGTGATATTTTAAGGAAGATTTTTTTAAAAAATTAGGGTTAAATATGTATAAAACCAAGTGATTTTTTGTTGGTGTTTTCCAAAATGATAAACTATAACAAAAAAAATTGATAAGAAAAGACAACACTCTATTATCTTTTCTTATCAAATTATTTGATTACAGTTTATCATTTTGAGAAACACCAACAAAAAATCACCTAGTTTGATACATATTCAATTCTAGTTTTTTTTTTTAAATTATCCCAAAACCACTAAAAATCAAACAATAATGTAAAGGAGGGGGTGGTAGTATCAAAAAGGGGGGTAGTAGTATCAAAAAAGGGGGTGGTAGTATCAAAAAGGGAGGTGGCAATATCAAAAAGGGGGGTGGCAATATCAAAAAGGGGGGTGACAATATCAAAAAGGGGGGTGATAGTATCAAAAAGGGGGGTGATAGTATCAAAAAGGGGGGTGATAGTATCAAAAAGAGGGGTGGCAATATCAAAAAGGGGGGTGATAGTATCAAAAAGGGGGGTGATAGTATCAAAAAGGGGGGTGATAGTATCAAGACCCTATTTATAATAAAGGGCAAAGTTGCAGCTCATATGGTCCCTATTAGCAACTCTTAACTAACCATGAAATTGCTTGGATGTGTTTCTATAATGGCACTTGAGGGTCTCAATCCCAACCATCTCAAAGTAGCTTAGCACATGACATGTGGCAGAATTTGCTTAAACAAGAGGCATTCAATGCTTCACTTTGGGTTCAACAATGGGTGGAGAAGCCCTCAAAGGTAGGGTGCAGAATTGGGGAGGGGTTGGAGAAAGGTGTGTCTACCTTATTTTAGACTTGCGAGCATTCCTCGCTTTGTTTTGCATGATAGTTTACCAAACAAGGGTAATGGTAATAATTTACGCCCTATTTTTTAGTTGGTCATGTGTATTCTCCTTCAAGGTCTCATTGGGATAAGGTAGAAGAACCTATAACTGACACTTAATTCAGATGTGGTAATCTTGAGGGTCTTTTGAGATTCTAATGGCATGTGCTTTTTAGGAAATGGGCATAGATGCAAGCAAACTTGTTTCTAGAATTTTTTGAGATTGTATGAGTAAATTGCAAATTGTCAAAGGTAACTCTCTAAACTAACATATTGTCAATTCACTAGACCCCCAAAAAAGTAACAACTAAAAAACAATGTCACATGCGATCCTAAACTGCCACTTACACAATTTGTGTTCCCTAATGTTAACTTGCATGTCTAGTTTGAGTGCCCGCATATTTGGTTTGGGTCTAGCAGTGCTTACATTTAGGTTTCTTTTTAGATGTCAGAGAACAGCTAGGACAACTTAAGTGCACTATTTGGAGTAGAAAATCTACGAGAAAAATTGGATCAAATTGTCTCCTCTCTCTTTACTCAAACACTTGATTTGCCATATTTTGGATGAATGCAGCTTATATAAATAAACATATTGGACGAACGTGCACATATTGTTCTTTCATTTCATTCCAATTTTAGCCAATTTTTCCTTACCTATGTGCGTTCCGGGGTGCCAGTAGCTCTACCCTGACAAAAAGAAAAAGTACACCCTGGGGTAACCCCACTTTGATTCCTCATCTCCCTGCGCCCGGCAGACGTCCAGACGGTGATTGGCGCGTCCAATAGCTGGAGCATAAGTGCGTCTGTGCGGATGCTCAGACAGTCAGACCCCAAATTAAGAAATCAATAGCGTCACCATCCTATCAAAGGACGACAGTGTCAGACTAACCGCACACCAACACGTGCCTCCCCCTCCGCCGGCACAAAGCCGAGTAAAGTCCACGACAAACTGATTCCACTAAGTTTACTTTCTTTACAAATCATATAAAACTCGAATAGGTTTATAAACAACTCAAACCTTATGGCCTTTACGAGGCTAACTTAATAATCATCAATAGGACGCCTGCACCTGTCGATTCTCTTTCTAGACGTTGTAATTTTCAATTGATAAATCATTGATTCCGAACTGTTCCGGTACAGTCCTTCTCCCTCCACTGACCCAGCACACAAAACTCACAAAGCTAGCTAGACCCTGCAGCAATTTTTTGTGTGAAACATCTTTTTTCTTCTTCTGGTGTCTGCAGTACGATTCTAGGCTTTCTAGCGTGTTTTGTGGTTTCCATTGGTGCTGTTGTGCAGACGTTTCAGGTGCGACCATTTCTTCCTCGTGGGGGGCTACCTCGCTCACTCATTCAAAAAGCACTAAGCTTAATTCATATAATCTCGGAAGAGACTTGTTCAATCGTCTTGCATATCTCTGCCTAGTTTTTGCTAAGCAACTAGCTCACCACTGTGGGTTCGATTCGGGTTTAGCTGATTCTGTTTGTTCGAGTACTCTTGTTGTGGTGAAAAAATCGGTGATTTCTTCTAGGTTGCCATTTCCAAGGAGGTTTGTGTTTTGAAACTCTGCTGTGGTGGCTTGTTTTAAGGTTTGTGTAAGGTGGAAAACATCTGCGCTGTGGGTCTCTAGCTTTTATTTTCTACTTAGTATTGGTAATCCTGACAATTTTGACAACTTTGGCAATTTTGGGAAAAAATTCTGACTGCAGGAGTCTTGTTGTATTCGTGTTTATCAATTCAAACTAGTATGGGAGTTACTGGCGTTAATTTGATGAGCCCTGAGTGAAGTTAACCCTTTCTCTAGGCCACTAAATACTCTGCAAACGAGCCCCGTTTGTTTGGTTTTGAAGATTGGGTTTATGATGTCCATCAGTTGTCAAGGCTTGGAACTGGATTTTGATTGGTAGGAGCCATGGGAATTAGAGAGTGTACAATACTTTAGGGCTTTAGGAGAGTCGAGGTTTGCTTGCTAGGGTTAGCACTAGAAAGATATGGTGCCAATGAGGTTGTTAGGGAAGCATTATGTATATTCTTGGTTGTTGCATTTCTCATTCATGAAAGTTCAGCTTCACTCAGTGGCAGTGAAAAATTGCGAATTAAATGAGTGCCCAAGTTTTGGTACAAAATTATACAGTTTTTGTGCGTACGAATTTTGTTCCCTTTTAGAATTATCCTGCCTGCCTGCTGTGGGATGCTTTTATAATAGCAGTCTGAAGATCTTGTCTTTTTTCGTCCATTTCTGGCTACTGTTACACGTCCTCTTATCAATATTGAAGGGCTTACTGCTCCCTTTGCAGTATGAATTGTTTTGAGTGTTTCAGGTTTTCATGAGTTTAGAAAGCTTTGCTTTGGTAATCTAAGTTAAGATTTAAATCAGGAACTGACCACTCGGTTTTAGCAGGTTGTGAGTTCGTGATTTGCAAGGCAGTGAGATGGCATCGTCTACGGCATCCCAGCCTAGGGCTGCTGGGCCTCAGGATCCCAAGGTAAGCGTAGGACCTCTGATTTGGAACTCATTCCCAAGCTTTGGGCATTACTGCAGGGATTTGCAGGATGTTCTTTTTATGATTTTGCAACTTTTGACTTCATGCTATCTTCTGAATATTTTGGTTGATGTTGTAAAACTAGCTAGTTGCTGTTCACTTCGTTATTTGGTCAAATGGTTACTCATTGCTTGGAATGCAAGTGCAGAAATCGGTCGCTGCTGCAGAAACGTCAAAAGCAAGGTCGAAGAATTTGAAGTTGGTGTTTGTTACAGGTGAGTGTCAATATCTATCATAACCATAGGTTTAAGTAGATGTTTATACCATTTCCCTCTTGCTGGCATTATGCACTTTGGCTTTGTTCAAAGCTGCATGTATATTCCTTATTATCATACCTAAAACTTCAATTACTCCCTATATCCTAGAGATCTCTACAACCTCCAGATCTCCTCTCTTAGGCCTGTTTCGACACCTGGCTAGAAAATGAAAAAGCCCTCCCCATTATGTAATAATTAGGGGAGAGATCTTTATTGAGCAATCTTTAACAACTCTGTTTTTGTGAGAGAGAAAGAGACGTTGTGGACACTGCCAGTTGTTTTCACCGTCACTAAATCTATGATTATGGAAAGAAATCCACCAACTGTATAATGATCTTACATCGGTTGAATACTTTGCAACCCACAGTCTATTTGTAGCCTAGTGCTTGTGGACCTTCAGGAATTCTATTTTTTTGTATACCTGGTAAAGTTATTTGTTGGTTGTAAGTTACTCTTTTGATATTTCTTCTGTTTTCTGTTGTCTAGTAGTTTGAACTAGTGGTCTAAACTCACATTGAGATTTATATAATTGATGGCGAGCCTTCAGAGAGGAACTTTTCTATGTGCAATTAGTGTAAAGGACTTTGTCATTGAAAGTTGGAGGACCACAAAACCACAGAGTAATATGGTTTAACTTTTCACTAGAGGAAGTACACATAGAACTGCTTTCCTCGAGCCTTTATGACCTTGTTCATAATGACTTTTGAAAGCTATTGAGTGAATTCAGAAATGTTTATCATTCTGATATTGACGCCATTAATCTGGTTTTGCTCAGGTGGGCCTGGAAGTGGGAAGGGCACCCAATGTACCAAGATTGTAGAAAACTTCGGATTTGAGCACCTCAGTGCCGGTGATTTGCTGCGTATTGAGCAGAATTCTGACACTGAAATGGGGTAAGAATAATGCTTTTTTCATCTGTTTTTTGAAATATGTGCGTTGTGTACCATCAATCTCAAATAGTTGAAGCTATTTATAATTTGCACTAGAAACTTTCAATGCAGATGCTTTATTTTCTCATTTCTTGCAGTATAATGAAAGTATTAGGTAAATAGGCTTTTTCTGGAGCCGTTTATTGGCTATGAATGAGGCCATGTAAAACCAGCAATCTTAATAGGGTCTTAGAGCACAATGGGGCAATGTTGTGTTATCTCAAGCTTTCAACTACCTGTTCTATATTTGTTTCTGCAAAGCTTGATTAGCAGCTCTAAACTAATGTCCGGGATCTAATGAGAAAGAGCCACGTTGACAAACTTTACGCAAGAACTGGTTATGGATCCAAGTAGTAGATCAAGTGATATTACCTTCTTTTTATTTTGTCTTTCATAAACATAATTTTTACTTTACTTTCTAAACGTGCCAGGAATATGATCAAAGGTATGATCAAGGAAGGGAAATTAGTGCCATCAGAAACGACTGTGAAGCTAATTCTGAAAGCAATCGCGGATAGCCCCAACAATAAGTTTCTGATTGATGGCTTTCCAAGGAACGATGAGAATCGAGAAGTTTGGGACCGTGTGGTATGTAACCATTTCTTCTTTGATCATATAATCTTATTTTCAAGATTTATTTGTTACAAAGAACTACCCTTGCATTTTATTTTATCTATCTAAAACTTTTTTTGCCGAAATCTTTCTAAAACTTCACATGAATGTACTTGACAGGCGGGCCTTAAACCAGAATTTATTCTCTTCATCACTGGTTCAGAAGAGGAGATGGAAAGACGAGTTTTAAGCCGCAATGAGGTACCTATGTAAATTTTTATTTATTCCATTGGAAGAGAACTTTGCAGCTGATTTCGTTTCAGTTACTTTTTTAACCTCACCAGCCATGTGTCAATCAAAAAGTTGCTCTTATTAAGATTCAACGAGGGTTTTCTTCTTTCTCATCCTGCAAACCTAAAAAACCTTAGGAGTTGTGTAGTAGTGAATATGTGCTCCCTCAATCCTTCAACATCTTTTTGCATATGTGTTTGTCCAAAAGTTTGATTACTAATTCTAAACCAATGTCCTGGGATCTAATGAGAGTGAGCCACGTTGGCCGCTTTAGTCAAGAACTGGTTATGGAGAATTAAGTGTCTTGGAATCCAAACGGCTATGGAAGCTCTTCTCACGCCAGCCCTTTTTTACTCGGATTTGCTTTACAGGAATCTGCTATTTTTTAATCAGAGATTTCTTCTTATACCTTAGACCCTTCTCACTAAATCGACTGATGCCCTTGGGTCACGTATCCATTGTATTTGTGCATCTATTTTAATGCATTATTTTGCTTCTTTCTTTTTAGATGCGAGTGCCAGAATCTCCAGTGACTCTAGAACACTAACATTAGCATACTAAATCTCTCAAGGGTTTGGTTTTGTTCGAATGATGACTCAACAGGGTCGAGATGATGATAATATTGAAACCATACGCAAGCGGTTCAAAGTATTCAATGAATCCACGTTGCCTGTTATCAAACACTATGAATCTATCGCTACGGTACATAAGGTAAAGAGTTATCTGTGATTCTTCTGAGTTGCATTCACTTGTGAATGTCAGTTTCTTCCTCTTTCCTTGTTGCATTTTCAGCTCTTAAAAACGGCAGAACTGTTTTGTTGCATTAAATCTGGCTTGTAGTCGACTACATGAACAAGAAACATGAGGAATAGAAATTTAAAATATATACTTAAATATTTTCAAAAAAGGTTAAAGAAACGAGCTGGATGCTAATTGTGATGCTGGAGTGCAGATTAATGGGTTAATGCCCGTCAACGAAGTTTTTGCTCAAATTCAACCCTTGTTTGACCCTATTGTACAGGTGCAGGACCCTCTTCTTCTCTTCCGGTATTTTGCTACTTTTCTGTATTGTAATAGTATGCTACACTATCCTCACATTTACGCCCTTTACCATCAACGGTTGAGTTTTATTGCCTTGGCAGGTTGAAGGTCGAAGTTTATGTGCCACGTTAATTAGTTTTTTTTTTCCAACAGGAAGAGCTTATGCAAGCAACTGTTGACCTCTTGGAAGGCCTGGACACGGGCAACTACAAAACATACCAGCGCTACTGCCACCCTGCAGTGACGGTTTTTGAACCTCAATCTCAAGGTACCTTCACAACCTTCATTCTATTTAGTACTGTACAGTACAGTCTACTAGCGCCTATCATATCGTAAATTATAGAAACATTCCCAATAGATTTTTCATCCACAATGGTCTTTGAGCTAACATTATTCTTCTTGTTGCATGGATATACATTATGAGATTGAAAAGTATTTACTTCTTATGTGATTGGTTCCAAGTAGGTGGGTGTTAGATGATTGGTGTAGTAAAAAAATTGCTTACATTGATGCTACTAACGTTGAATAGATAAGAAAAAGTGTAGTGATGAGCAGACATACTGCTTTGCCAAATTCCAGCCCCGTGTAAGTAGGCTTTTGTACTGTAAACTTTTTAAAACTTGACTTTTGTAGTTGCTTGTGTTTATACGTGCTTTTGTAAGGGGACCTAATTCTAGCCCTTACTTAATGGCATCCGCTGACATATTATTGCCTAAATTGTGTTGTGAGGATGTATACAATCTAAACATTAAGAACCTAGAGTCGTTGTTCAATACACCTTTAGGAAGTATATTGAAAACTTATAATACATTGCCAAGTAGCAAATGAGAGAGGCCTTTGTATTGGCCATATTTGAACTCTGTAGTGAAGCACGTGTTGTGCAAAGAAGCTTGAGTAGATTGGTACTCAAAGAGCAAGCTTGTGCCATAGCAATGTGCCAAAGCTGCTTCTACTAGCGTAATAGTTTACTCGTATGGTATCAAATAGTACATATTAAAATGCAATTGAATCCTCTTGCAGTTGCTAATAAAATCTCAATAAAAATCAAGTTCATCCACTAACAAGAAATGGATGTGTTTGACTAATGCCACATTTTTGTGCGCACTATCCTATTAATTGATTGGTTTGGGAAAAGAGCATATCCCTTACAACCCCTTCACACTTAAAGTATATGGTAAGAGTGATCTAGCAAAGTGAATCTAGTCCAATGATTGTGTATAGATTTGTATTTAAGACCCTTGCTAACACATCTCTTAATCCTAAAAAGTGACAAAGGACATTGTAGAAATGTTTCTTTTATGGCAAATAAATTGCATGCAAATAATGCAATAACCATTACAACTACTAGCACAAAATATGAAGTACATCTTTATCACTTGTATAAGAGTTCTATGATAACCCAAAATTGTTTTGAATTTGTCTATTCATCATCCACATAATGAACGTTGACTTTTCTAAGGGTTACATCAGATGTCAATATTTGTTTCAAAACAAATATAGATACAACCTTCGCTAGATTCTTTCCACTGACACCAATCATGAATATGCCGTTTTGAGATGTTCATAGCTTTAAAATGCTCATAGTTTTGAGATGTGAAGATCTTTTGTGATGCGCGGTGCAGGTCAGCTTGTGGAAGGCATGGATCTACGCAACTTCAAGTTCAACTTGGGCCAAGCCACAGAGCGGCTTTCACTGTCGCAGAGACTGCGGTCCACGGTGGTGGCGCCCAAGGTGACGCTCCTTGGCACGGGCGTGGCGCTGGTGGTCTACACACGCGTGCTGAAAAATCAGGAAAACCGTCCCAACGAGGGAGGAGCCCTGGAAGCGTTCAACGAGACGGGAGTGTGGCGTCGACTCCGGAGTGACGACACCGGCCTCATGGACTGGAAGCTTGTGCACTACCACCGCTCCGTGGCTCCCACCGTCTGATGATCTCATCTGCTGATATGCTGATGTGCTGATGATGTGTCTCTCTCGTGGTTTGGTCTATCCACGTGAAGCATGCATGCTTGCTAGCTAAGCTATGGTGGCAGTGATACCAACAACTAACTTCATAAGAATTATCCATCGATCGATCGGACGTTGCCTTGACCAGACCCTCGCAGTACCGTTTCAATGGAACTTGATTTGCTGGTCTGCCGGATATATTCCCACATTCGTGGATTTTCAAATTTTATCGATGCTCTCCCTTCTCTCCCTCCTGAATGTTTTTCTCAAGTTTCTTTCTTTCTTTGCATGTTTTGGCTTTCAACTTTGAGTAAGGGCATCGTCAACCCGGAGAGTGGGTTCGGGACTTGGAATTGGACACTTCTGCGCCACTCCCCGTCCCATAATTTTGCACTTCCGTTCATTGCACAAATCCTTCCACTTTAGTTGTAACTCTTGCAGTCGGAGATCCAGGCACCAAAGAAAGTCAGTTACGAGCACTTGCAAGTTGTTGTAGAGAAGTTGCGAGCTATTGTAAGTAATTTGACATTCAAGCAAATAGAATAGTGAAATATCAAAGGTAGTGAGAAATAAGTAAATTTGCTGTTCAAGGAGTTCATTTTGACAAGGAGTTCATTTTGACAAGGGCCTCTCTTGATTATGCATTGCCATGGTTACATTGCAGACTTAAGAGTACCTCATTCTCCCTACACAATTAGGCCTAATCAAATGAAAAGTGACAGTCCCATTCCTTGTCTTAGGTTGACGATGCTCTAAGTACCACCAATGGACCAATGGGAAAGGTAGACTAATTATACTCAAATTAATGATATTGCTAAAAGTCCTCAAATTTGGCTGTCATTTAGGCCTCAAGGCTTTGTTTTCAAGGCTTTATGCTATTCAAGGTTAGCTGCACAAAAGGTCCTGATGATGACAAGGCCATTCAAGTGGCGGAGCCAAAAATAAAGCTCCTTCCCTAAAGAATTGGGCCCCCACAATGTAACAACTTCATCCAAGGATTTGGTTCTGATATATCAATTTGAAACTAAGCCATTAATTGGACCAAAGGACTTAATCCTTAGACATCCATAATGCATAGTATATATGTTGACATATAATTGTCATTTGCTATCAATAAGAAATTTTAATATGGGATCTCAAGTAGCTCACTAGAATCACATGGATCTATTCTCCAACTTCTTTGTTGGTCTCAAATGTAGTAGAGGTGTGGATCCATTCCAAATACAAGAAAAATACGCCATATTGTACTAGTTGCAAAGGGCCTTTCAGTCGTTTAAGGGTTAATGTCAAAACCCAATAAAAACTTCGGTACATGGATTATATATTAGGCCATATTTGTATTGAGCTTATGTCTAGGCCTTGAAATATTGTAGCTGTAAGTTCATTATCTTTGAGTGCAAAGAACATTCTTCAGGCCCGCAGAACATCCAAAATTCTTAGTTTCCGAGGCTGGGTTTTTGTTAAGAGTAGACATTTGGATAAAATATCAACTTGAAACACTGTGGAATGCATACATTTGGAATAACCTAAGTCAAACATGGCTCATAACTCAAAGTTATAAACTTCCATAATTAGGAGTTATGAAAGCTCATAACTTGAGTTAAGAGCTTCCATATGGCTTATCCAAGAGAAGTTAGGGACCACCTCTGGAGGTGGTCGCTAACGCTTATGGAAGCTCGTAGTCTCGCACGTTATGGAAGCTCGTCGTCTTGCAGCGCTCGTCTCTCTTCACGACTCTGTTGCCGCAGCTCTTCGGAGCTCTTTGTACCTCTTTGTACCTTTCAGTCTCTTCGTCTCTCGTCGCAGCCTCGTGTGTTTGTATCTTCGGAGCAGCAGCAGCCAGAGTGAAGCGCTTGTTTTTGTTACTCTTGCATCTTGAGTTTGTTTTTGTTACTTTAGCATCGTGAGTTTTCTTCCGATTTGTTTGAGCCTTGCAACTGCCTTAATAATTACCTCAATCACGTTTCTTTGTTGAAATGCTTAATCGTTTGCTCTTCTATGACGTTACTTTTGTACCGTGAATTTTCTTCTGAATTTTTTGAGCTTTTCATGCCCTTGCAACTGCCCTAATACCGAAATCACGTTTCTTGCTCAAAAGCTTTGTCATTTGCTTTGCTCTTCAAGACAGAGCTCAGGAATTGAAGAAACCCAAAGCTGCCAAGATATGAGAGGAACTGCTGTTTTTTTTTGCTTGTGAGCCGTCTGTGTAGTGGACATGTAAATTGATAGGAGAGTTTGAATAGCGGTATGGTGACGATAAATCTTTCTCTAGCATGATATCCTTTCAAAGGAGAATGGGAATTAGGCAAGACCCCCTCGCGCGGCTGCGCGGTTCTACAGTGTCCTTAGTATTCACAATTCAAAATGCAGTGCTTTGGGCGAGGTTTTGGTTCCAAGATTTTTGGGTTGTGGGGACGCTCTAAACCCTGATGGACCAAATCCAAAGATTGTTCTAAGTGAGAGCAAAAGGCAGAGCTTTGAGCGGGTAAAGAACAAGCTCAAGTCGTTTGAATTTGTATTTGCCAGCTTGCAATGGGAGATCTTGAAGAGCGTTTACGATGAGCAATCCGACTGTGCGGGTCAGCTTGCCCAATCACAAGGGTTTTAAGCCGATTGTTCTGGAAACTGTAATTGCTAATAACCAATACGAAGTAACAAGTCTTTCCCCTGGTCATTTTGTTTTAGTAATGTGATTTCTACACATCATCTTGCCTTCGAAAAATTATTGGACTTCTTTGAGAATTTGCATAGTAGAGAGTTTTAGGCAATTCAGGCAAGAACAAAGACTTGCATCTCAGGAATTATAAGAATTTTGATCATAGCAATGATTAAAGACTTTGCGAGGTAAAAGCTTGAAGCTCTGTAGTTTCAGTTTTATATTTTCTACCTATTAACTTTGTGCCCATCTGCACCGTCCTCATGTCTGAAATGCATCCTTCTTGGCTTTGTCACAAGTTGGAGTGGGATGGAAAAGCATCCTTGATTAGCAACTAAAAGTCTTTGGGAATTGTGGCAATTCTTGTGGTACGAGCGCTGTCGGGTACTTGGCATCTTGTACAGTTAGTGAGCTTACAGAAACTTTTGTCTGCTGATGTAAGTGAGGTATATGGTAGCGACAATGAGCTTCACGGTAAGCCTTCTCAAACAAAGTTGTAATGTTTTAGGGTTTAGGTTTTTTACTATACCTGATTCAACTATGTGAATTGTTGAATCTGCCAGCACCAAACAACACTACAGTTGTGATTTCTTATGCATTTTCGCAGATGTGAAATTTGCTCTCCACAAAAAGAGACTAGACAAAGAAAAAGGCACCACTTCAAAGACTCACAACAGTGCAAAGAGTCTATACTAGTCAACTTATATTGAAACGCGGAGACAATTACAAGGTCAGATGTCTTCCTTTAATCTAATCCATATTTGTTGTGAATTTCTGTTGTTTCTAGATCAATGTAGTCTCTTTGTCTAAAATTGCAATCATCTTGGCTGCTGTAACTGTCTTTATTTTTGTTGTTTAGAAAGTGGGGTTTCTGACACAAAGAATCTTTGCAGGCAATGTCGAAAGCCATGAAATTGAATTTCATGCATCATCTCCCTTGACTGCTTACCTTTTTATTCTAGCAATTCCACAAGTTCAAGAAACTGGCTATCTTTGTTGAATCACAAGGCAATACTTAGTAATAAAAAAAGGTGAAACTTGAATTGATTTTTCATTAGCATTTTTTTTTCAGTAATTTATTTTTAATCACTTGTTGCTATACACAGCTAAGGTCCATGTGCTTTTGAGAATATTTTGTTGGTATGAGTTTGATTTACAAGCTGTGATTTTACAGACACGGGGAAGGATTGCCAGTTGTGGAAGTTCGGTGTTCTTTGATCTCAAAGACTGATCTATAGCTGGTACCACAGGAAGTGGCAACTAGTCCTGTACAATATAATTTAAACACCACTCACAAATGCCTTGTACAGTTCCTTCAAATATTTTTATTTGCGTTGCGGTGTTGCATTTTCTAACTCTTGCAACTACAGTAACTCTGTTGGACACTTACTGATATTGCTTTGAGTTTGCTATGCATGTAGAGTAGAGTTGCTGCAACTCATGACAATGCAAAGCACATTTTGAAAGTGATTATATGAGAATGTAACCTTTGTACTATTAAATTTGAGAATTTTAGCTTGCTAGCATTGTTTTTAGCCACTTGTGCTAAAACTAAAAATCATTTTTTTCTTCTATGCTTCTCATAAAGCCTCTATGTAAAACTTGCATGTGTTGATATGGTGCTTTGTTATTTATATCATTTTTTATGCAAGGTATTTTTGGAAGGTGCATATCTATTTGTATGTATTTTGCAAGATACTATACTATCATACACCGCCATTAGTATTTGTAGAAAATTTGTTTTATGGAAGAATCAAGTAATGTGCAAGAGCATCATCATGCTTTGTAGTTGTTAGGAAGAAAGTAAACACCGGCAATTGGACAAAATAGTTAAGAGTTTCAAGCTTTATGATTTTGGGGTTCATGCACACTTAGGTGATGTCCCCCTTTGTCCAACTCTATTTTTTTGGTGTTCATGTTATTGCTTCAATTTCAAAACAAATCAAAAATTAAATAAATGAATAAATAATCGTGGCATATTTGTGCTTTACACTAGAATGAGAAGGCACTATCTCCAAAAATTGACTTTCCAAAGACAATCCATGGTTCATGAAAGATTTTGGTCATGGCTTTTCACCTCTACACTTTATTGTAAAGGGGGCCTAAGTAACATTGCTCTTGGATTTTTTCTAATTGACCGTCATGACCTACATTAAGTAAAACCGCCCTTAAAGTCTTGAAATCTTTGTTTTCTCTTATTTTGATGTTACATAATACCTGTCAAATAGCACACTAGCATTGTAACTTAATCCTCATCTTTTTAACTAACCATTGTTATTATTGTGTGGTAACTTGGGCGTCTAGGTAGGCTCAACATTATATGAACTTGCAACTTTGAACACGCATATTGTTTTAGTGTAACACTACCCTAAACATATCCCATTAAGTCCAAGTATGTATGTACCATAGGATGAACAGTCATAACTATGTGTGTGAAGGCACTTACGGGAGGGCATAACTTTGACATGGGACACTCATAACCCCTAGTTATCAAAGCTCATAACTTGGGTTCCATAACATGAGTTATGGAAGGTGTGATAACTCATGTCTAACATACACTAGATACTTGAAGGTTGTTATTGTACCAAGAGCATAGCCATCAGTATTGCAGAAAACACTCTTACGCCATGAATTATTACCAATCCACTATATTAGGGTTTTCCAGATTTTAGAACAAAAGAGTATTGTAGATAGGTGTGTGCCCAATACTGGGAAGGCAGACAGCCTTGTTAAGTGCGCGGCCTAATCTAAATACTCCATATGTCCTATGTGTTGCACATAATAATTCCAAAGAGGACTCACGGAAACTAAGTCAATTTGTTTGACAATTCATATTTCAAAACAGTCACTACAAGATATCTGAAAAAGCCCTCACGATCCTTCAATGCTAAGCTCACAGAAATCGAACTTGTTTCGCCTTCAGAACAATCTCCAAACACAGCAAACTAAAAACTAAAATTCTTTGTTCACAATTTACCACCTCAATATATCAAAAGATCAATGGACGAAAAAGAAACAAAGGCTTCCAAAGTCATTGACTTTTTGTCCATTGGGCAACAGAAGCCCAAACACCTCGTTCAGCCAGTAGGAGGCAGTTTCACATAAAAGATTACGCAAATTAGTAGCAGCTCCACAGACTAAGACCATCATGTCAGTCAAAAATTTGGCAATCAAAAATCTCCGGCGAAACAATACAAATCTGCCTAAAATGGTACACACTACACACCAATCCCTACGTCATTTGAATTCCAATTGCACTTATAGAGCCGGCTTTACAAAGCACCTGATTTTCCACCCAAAAGTAAAACCACGGCAGCTGAGACTAATACATGACCTATAAAAAAACTCCTCTATCAGCAAGAAGGTTTACAAAGCGATGATGCTACGCTGAAACCTGGGAAGTGAAAAAAACCAGTTAACCTGATAACTGTCCTTTAACCTTGATTCCTGGAAATGATGGCCTGATCGCAATTAAAGGATCTCCATATCCAACAGGTTCTGCAGAAACAAAAAAGAGAACAATAATTAGTTCAAGAAAAAATCCATCAAAAAAAGCTAGTAACCGATGTAACCAGTGCTAATATACAAATGATCATTTCAAATCTGGACCACCAATTTCCAAGACAGCTAACTAAAGCAAGTACACTGGAAATACACAATGGTAACAAGTTTAAACTACCCCATGGACCGTTGTAAATTTTGTGACGGGAGGAACGTAATAACAACGAATAACACAAGAATTTATAGCGCTGCAGTGAAGATCAAATTTCCAGATGAGCAATAAAAAACATGGCTACTGGTTTTAACAGCCATAATCAGTAACAAAAATGCGAGCAGAACTGGTACCTCCATCTTCCCACAAAATTTTCTCAACTTCACCAGTAATGTCAGCCTGCAGAAGATAGAGAAAGTTGTAAATGAAGCATCCAAAACTTCTAAAACGAAGCTTTCTGTCTCATCAATGTGAGTTCTGTGCCCTCGTAATGATAAAAACGACCTTTCTGGATATATAACGAAACAAGGCATGATACTAACTAGCTCATATCTATGTCAGTATTTCACTAATGTACTCTGTGATTCGCTTTCCAATGGCAAATTCATGGATATATGTTGCCTAAAAAGACTACAAAATCACAAGGGGAAGGACTAGTGTTTAAATCCACTCGGTCTGGCAGATAGAAAGTTACCTCTACAGGTTGTTGCGTACCAAGCTGCTCCAAGTAGCAAACTACTTTCCCCTTCTTAATAACTTGACCCTACAGATTGGCAAACACCCGTTAAAAAAGTCCACATTATCTCAGTTGCAGTACCTGATACCCAAATAGACTATTAACCATATGACTTTTTCAGTCTTACATCTAAATTTTAAATCTCAAGCTTTCCTATTCACAAGATAACAAACACCAATCTAATACAACACCTAGCCTGCCTGCTGATCACTACAACTCAGAAAGCTCCTGAAAAAAAAAATCCTCGGTAGTAGGGCTTCAAAATCCTTCAAAAAACACTCCAATAAATGTTTCCAAAGCTAGTATAGAAGTAGTTGAAAATTGTCATTTTAATGTAAAATACCTCCTCGCAGAGTGGAGGACCACTTTTTCCCTTCACTGTTCGTCCTTTCCTGAAGAGTCCCACCTGATCCCCAACAAGTAGAAACAATAATCAGGAAAAGGCTCATTATCTGAATCATACTACTAAAATCACAAGGACCTCTATAATATCACATATCCAGTCTCTGTAATATTATAGATACAATCACATTGACCTTTGTGATATCACATCTCAGCCTATGTAACATCACATCTTTGGTCTGTGGAATATTATCACATAACTACAATTTGAAGACTTATCGAAATTTTAACTTTGCAGTCTATATAACATATGAAAATCCTAATATAACTTTGATGGTGGAAGCGTAGCGTAGCACGCACCAGCAGCTAGTCATAAGCTAGAAAAACTGCTAAATTCCCTGAAGACGCAATATACATCAGCAAACCTACTCTCCCAGCTTGATGATGCCTACTGATTAAATCAAGTACACCAAACCAAATATCCTTACTTTATATATTCTTAGCTCTAAAGAAAAAGAGATAAAGAAATGATAACAAAGGCCTTGAAGCTTATAAAGCAATGTGCAAGGGTTTTGATGGAACCTTAGGAGAAGTGATGAAGAGAATTCCGGCATCAGCAGCGTCTTCCATGAGACTAAAATTGGAGATAGGGCGAGACGGCGCCACGGAGAGCTTGGAGAGCTTGGTGACTTTGGTGAGCTTGGGAGCGGCTGGAACCGACGCAGCGGGAATGGATTCCACCATGGCCTTGCCCAATACTGGCGGCCCTGGTGCAACTGGCTTCGGCGCCGATGCTGGCTTGCCGATCTCTCGCCTCACTTTCAAGCTAAATGAACCGACCTGTGAACCGCAAATCGCACCAATGAACAAAACTCGCTACGGAAGACACTTGCTTACAAGAAACATGGCTCCGGAACGGATCTTGCTTGAATGTCTGTCCGGCACTATTCAAGTACATCCGACAATGTGTAGCTCAAGAACAGAAAACATGTCGAAAAGGAACAGCGAAATCGCAACACTAGTTGGCAAAAAAGCAAGGTCAGCAATGTAAACCCCAAGGGGATGCAATTGTACCTTCAGTTGCACCTCGGCAATGTTAGACGTCTCATCACAGACCTGCATCAAAAGATTCTGCACCTGAAACACAACGAAAGCCATTGCCACTCGTGAGATATACTTAATAAGAAATCCATGCTTGTGCGAATGCTACGACCTCGACGACGACGATGACGACGATGACGATGACTCAGACATAAGACAAGGCGGATTAGTATATGTCTACCTCAAATGCAGTTGGTGTCAGAGGGCTGACTTCTTCCTCCGCCTCCTTCTCCTTCTCCGATGCCTCTTTTTCTACATCCAACACCTCCGGTTCCTCTTCCAAGAAATTCGTGGCCAACGCGCGACAACGAGTGGACCGCACAGCACCCGCGAAACATTTCGATGCGGCGACAATGCTGGTGCATGGCCTCGGAGCGGAGATCCCGATGCGGACGAGCTCCGCCGGCGCACTCTGCCTCAATGGACTGCTGCTGGTACTCTCCAGAGCAGCGACTGTGGTCATGCGAAACGGTCTCGCAAGGAGCGCCATAGCTGCCAAGTGCAAGTGCAAATGCCAATCACTCTCTCTCCTTCAAAACCCCCCGGATGCTTGATGAGTAACCTTCAGGCTCTTCACTCGAGCGCCTTATTTGTTGCTGGTGTAGGTAAGTGGTCGCTTTCGACGTTACAATACGAACCTCGTGAATGTCGACCTGCCCGTAGAGGCGAAGAAAAGACGGACAAGTGACTTGAAGGATTTTGACTGAGGAGTGAGAACTTATCTGTCTTTCACAGTGCAGCTCGCATCGTGGTTAGCGAGAAACGGCAGCAGCATCGGCTTCGTCAAGTGAGTTACTGGCCATGGCTGCTCCGCAGCATTCGTCGTGTGGGCCTCCATGTTGCGGAGGTGCCGTCCACCTCGTAATCGCCGACGGATGAACCTTGGACGGGCTGCCCCTGGATTGCAATGCGCTTGGATGGAGTTCGTCTGTTGGTTGATTGGCTTTCGTCTTCGTAGTGGATGAACTTCGTCTGCCGTGTGGACGGGATTCGTCTCACTTGTAGATAGGTTTCTTTGGTCCTACTAGTTGCTGATTATTCGTTCCCCTCTTTAGTATCGAATAATAGTAAATAGCTAGAGGCAGACTATTCTGCAATTGTCATTCATTTAATGTAAAGCATTAACTAATCTCAAGCAGAGTTACATTAGCTGTATAGAGTAATAATCTATATTACTAAGTGGGAGGATTTTGACTAAGTGCATTTTTTTAGAATTTTTTAGAATTTTTTGGTGTAAGTTGAAGCAATAAAGGATGTCTCAAATATCAAATACCGTAAATCACTTTGAGGATTCTTGTCATTCATTTGCAGGGTGAATTTTGTGGCGTAATGCTTGATTCTATGGGTTGTTTTGCATAATTGGGCATTACAAATTTCTCATCTGGCTGCAACTCTCATCCTCAATTTCTCATCCGGTTGCAACTCTCATCCTTGATTTCTCATCCTTTCTGCTTGTGATTTACGTCAGGCAATGCCTTCGTCGTCGGGGATTGCGAGAAAAAAAACGCCTCCTTGTCGGGCTCCACCCTCCTTGTTAGCACTTTTTTTCCCGCAATCCCCTCCTCCTCAAGCATTGCCCTATACAAAACACCCTCCATTCACGTGTTAGAAAACCAACAAAATGCCAAGCACTTTGTAAAAAAGTATTCAAGAGTAGCATTGTGATGAAGGCAATTATTATTTTTGGTTTCAAAAATGGTCCAAAATGACAATATATCAAGGTTGGATTTTGAACTAGTTGTGAATTATAAAGTACATTAGAATTAGATTATAAACAAGTTGATTTGTAAAATATTGTTTTTTTTGTAAAGTTGAATGTTGCACCCATAGTTACATGGCCAACTTGCACAAAGCATGTGCTCGTATACTACATGTCCCACAAAATAGATGAGTATAATTAGAAATAATGCCTAAAATTTCATTTTCTTCATTGTATCTTTAGAGAATTGGAAGGGGGTTGTATTTAGTGACAAGATAAAAATTGAAAGTTTCAATGTTGATGGAAAGACTTGACGTTGAGTCAGCTATTACAAAAACCTCCTTTGTTGTGATGTGAAACAAACATCAATGTATGATAGAGAGTTTGTAATGTTGTGAAGTTGCATGAGAGCAAGAGGTCTACATGGTTCACATGGTTCATAAAAGATAGGTAGGCATATAAATATTACAAATTGTGTTGCACTCATAAATGAAGATTTGTACTTAAGTTCAGAAAAATTAAAGGTTTTTCAATCTTGACAATCATTTTTCACCATGATAAAATTCATGTATGTAAAGCAAAAACTATATGTAAATGGATTTTGAAACAACCATTCACCATTGTACGGTGCCCGTCCCAATTGTTAAAGGTCAAGCTCTGTTTTACATTTCCATATTCAAAGAAAGATTGATTTGGAGGTTTGGATAAGAATTCAAGTATTGTTTGAGAACTTCCCAAACACCTTCAAAGGAGAATTACCATATTGCCACTACATACTGTATGAGTGCAAGAATTTGTATGATAGCATGTAAAATCAAATTGCAACAATTTTGGCCACTTATGGTAAGTGGAACTTTTCTTTTAATACATTATATACAGCTCCTCAAAAATCAAGTATGTGTACATAGTCAAACTTTGAAATTGTGTATTTTAACATTCAAATGGAAATTCACTTTCATCTTTTGTGAGGTTTGGATTTCTACATGTTTTACATTTTTAGTGGACAAAAAGGGTCAAAAAACCCACTTTCTTTGCTACCCTAAAATGGTTCTACAAGAAATTTGATAATTATTCTGGAAAATTCAATTGGTGAAAACAATCAAGAATTGGCCTTAAATGTAGGATGACAAATTTTAAAACCAAAATGACAACAACATTTCAGTAGATCTTCAAATACTGCAATTATACTACTACCATATATGAAAACAATACAAGCGTATTTCTTAAGCAATTTGATTTTTTTTAGAATTGTGCAATTGACATTTGACTTTCTTCTTGCATACTTGATGTATTGTGTTGTTGCTTTGATCCATCTTTGACCAAAAATTGGATACATGTTTTGAAGCCATGCCGTATAAACACCATTATTTATCAACTCACATACCCAATTGCATAGTTATTTTTTTAGATGGATGCAAAATTCTTATGATCACATGCGTACTTCAAGACCAAATTTCAAATTATTGAGCGATTTCAACCTACAAGCCAAAAACCACTCCCAACGACCAAAATATGGTCGCATGATTCTTAAAGGGTTAAAGGACCATAGGGCATAGTATATATGCTGTCATATAATCAATATTTGCTACCAATAAGAAGTTTTAATTTGGGGTCTCAAGTAGTCCACTAAAACCGCTTTAATCTATTCTCCAACTTCTTTGTTCTATTCTCCAACTTCTTTGTTCTATTCTCCAACTTCTTTGTTCTATTCTCCAACTTCTTTGTTCTATTCTCCAACTTCTTTGTTCTATTCTCCAACTTCTTTGTTGATCTCAAATGTAGTAGAGGTGTGGATCCATTACTGGTCGCAGCGGCACTTTCAGTTTAGGGGTTAAGAGCTTTGATGCTCTTCAATGTAAGACTCTTGTACATCATAAGTAATGCTTCTAGAGAAGCACAAACAACTTTGACATCCATGACGCAAACTCACCTTGTTGTGGTTGTTTGCAATAGTGAGAGGGCTACAAAAAAAAAAAAGCACACCAGTTCTAATCATCCCTAGGAGATACTCAAAATATAGCCCTTTGTATGATGTTTGAATGAAAAACCCCTGAAACCCTTGTATGAGGTTTGACTACCTAAAGAATAGAGTAAAACATGAGAACATGAAAACCTTTATGACAACCTTCATTGACATGTTTGATCTTCCAATGAGCTTGATCTCCCAATAGAAGCTACACTTTTGAAGCTCTCATGCTATGTTCAACAAATGAACATTCTTTAGAACTTATATACAGCAAATGGTTTTTATAAAACGACTGCAATTACCTTGAATATGCTGGAAGCCTCTCCGGTCAAGGCGAGGTGGGCAACACCGGCCGGCCCCAGAACCAAAATTACATTTCCTATGGTTTGCACTCAACATCAAAAGACTGCAAACAAAACTTCACAGTGAGATAGATACACCCTCTGAACAATTCAACATAAGCTCATTTTACGGAACACCAATTATCAAAACTCGAAAATTCAGAATCTATTCATACAGTCCAGAAACGAGTCCCTAAGAGAATCTAGAGTTCTCCATTGATTGCCTGAATGCGGGTTTTAGAATTGCATCTAGAATAGCCAAAATGAGATGTGGGCGCAAAATACACTAAACTGGAGTTTCTATCAAAAACTGCATGGCAGAAGAGTGTTTCACGCAAATGCCTGAGAAATGCGTAGCAAAAAATTACTGTCTACAGCAACACTACAGTGGTCGGATGGAAGATTTAGATTGTATTCCAGGGCTGAAGGAACTAAATGTCGAAATCTATCACAGACGCTGAAGGAAATAACATTTGAAATTATTGATACTGAAAGTAAAGCTCTTCACAAAGATCCCCAACTGCGTCCATTGGGGTAGCGATCAACGAGTGAGCAGATGAATACTTATATACCACTGAAGTATTTTCATTTTATTACGACATGATTCAATAGCACATTTCGCTTAGACACAACAAACATATTTTAGAAGCAAATAAACTCAAAATCAAAGTACCAATAGCCGACTCTTCAAGTGACTAGAGATAGAGGCACAAACTTTTGATACCAGTTATGCATACAGAACTCTCCAAAACAGAGGAGCACCAGCTTGGGTCTCCAAATGCTGAAAACTGAAAGGTGAACAGCTCTATGCAGGATATCTATATCCACTAAGTCTACAATTTGCGCCTCAAAACTGCGGACTGCTCAAGAGCCCTGCATATGTTCCGCACAACATCCGCAACGAGTTACGAATCATGAGTCTTGACTTGAATACCGCCATAAAAAAAGGGAAATATCTCTACATAATAGCCAGATGTTATCTAGCAACTAATAACAACTCTCTTCCGTAACTCCAAAGATTACTATCAACGACTTACCTGTTTAAATGCGGCTGGGATACATGAACACCCTCACCCTAGCACCCTGCAGGAATGAAAGCAGCATAAAGAATTAGCATCCGGCCTTACTTCAAATTTATTCCAATATTCGTTTCATCACAACATACTCCATAGTTCAGATTCTACACCACGGGCTCATGTCGAAGCTCTGGTTAAAATCCTAAAAAATAATTGTAGCAAATACGTTGAACCTCCACACTGAGCACCTTGAAATCGTACCTCCGTACTTGACACATGAAAGAAACTCAATAACTGAGAACACAACTAAAGGCTGAGAAAGAGTGCTTACGAGGGATGAAGGGGGGAGATTACTCCTGAACCTAGCACGGACAACTCCACTGCTCCCATGGGGACGGGCGATCTTGCCCCAGACACAGCGGTACTGGGAGCCATTCTTCTTGGTCTTGGCCTTGTACACATAAGCCAATCGCTTTCCAAGGTACCAGTTCACTTCTTCAGATGTGTGAACACCCTCAATCTGCATGAGCGACGTGCTTGGGTACTGGTTAGACTTAGACCTGCATGGAAGCAACAACTTTCCCGGTTAGGAACACCACATCCACAATATTCTCAAACTGATTCAATCACGAGATGATTTTATGTGAAGTTTGATTCAAGACTCAATTTACAAGCTCACGATAACCACTTGCATCGAATAATCAGTCAATGTAGACAGGATTTCAACACATTGCAGGCACTGGACACAAGACATGCAAAAATAAGAGACGTGGCGCTTCTATTTAAGTCGCTCACTCAGGATCAATTGTTTTTCGGCAAATTTTCAGACAAAGTGCGTTTTATGACCAAACTTCAAGAGCAGGAAAAAGATGATCTTGAGCACGCAACGAGTCGAATATTCTTATTTCGACCAGACAAAACTACTGCTCCAAAAATTTTAAAATCACGGAACGAAAATATCAGAAGAGCGTACCTTTTGTAACCAAGGATGGTTCCTCGCACGTACAACCTGACAGATGCCACGCACAATCAGCAAGTCAGAACAGAACCCTAAATCCATGCCTATGATACATCCAGGGCTCGAAGAAATGCCATACATTGCTGAAAGATTTCAACCTCGACTGTAAGATATCGCAGCTAGTTGCGACGCTCCAACACGAAAAACCCTAGATAACAGCAACAAGCACAATAATGCATCAATCTTCAAAAGAGAAGTCTGGTTCGAGAAAGCACGAAGCAAGCAACAACCTGACGCGCTCTCCTTTGCGTTCCACCATGGTTGGACAGTGTAAAGCTCGCCGGAAGAGCTGGTTCGGAGATGGGCACAGCGACGACGAACGAGAGAGGACTCAAAGAGGGTTTTCAATTAGGGTTTGCGCCTCCTATATTGGTTGCTGGAGAACATGAGAACATATCGAACTTGGTTCCCAATCGCGGTCCGACCAAGTACTGAAGGCCCAGAATCTAGGTCTAAACTCTAACCCTTAACCCCTAAAGGACTAGTTGTCCCTACGGGGGACAAATGGGATTTTGGGCATGTACTTATGGCTAAACTACTTTGTGTGATTTTTTGAAATTTTTCTGGAAGATGGGGATTCAAAGATCTATGTGCGGCATGTAAATTTTTCCTCATTCCAACATTTATTGAAGAAGTTAAAAATGAATTTATGAGAATTTTAATTTGGCGTGCAGCCCAAAAACTTCTTTAAAAATTGCACTTTTTTCAGAATAAAAATTTGAGGTTGGTTCTTTAGACTGACGTATATGAGGGAATCTTTGAAATATTCAATTTCGATTGATGAGATGAAAGTTATGAGAAGTTTTAGTTTGCATGAAGGTATAGTTTTGAGACTTTCCACACCTACCTGCAAACTAAAACTTCTCATAAATTTCATCTCATCAATTGGAATTGAATGTTTCAAAGCTTCCCTCATATATGCCAGTCTAAAGAGCTAACCTCAAATATTTATTTTCAAAAAAATGCAATTTTTAAAGAAGTTTTTGGGCTGCCCGCCAAATTAAAATTCTCATAAATTCATTTTTAACTACTTCAATAAATGTCAAAATGAGGAAAAATTTACATGCCTAGTTGCCCACACAAATCTTTGAATCCCCATCTTCTAGAAAAGTTTCAAAAAATCACACAAAGTAGTTTAGCCATAAGTACATGCCCAAAATCCCATTTGTCCCCCATAGGGACAACTAGTCCTTTAGGGGTTCAAGGCTTAAACGTACTAGAGAGCGGGCAAGTATTTGCCAATTCTAGAAAAAAAGATAAGTCTTTTCATTGGGTGCTGTTCAATTAGAACCTTTTTATGGTTCTAGACAAAATCAAGGTCTCTTAGTCCAAATCTGAATTCCAAATTCTCAAATTCAACTATTTGATGATAGAAATCTAAAATTTACCCTAGGGTGTGGTAGAATAGCTAAAAGGGTGTGGTAGACATATCAATCCCCTGTATATAGAATCTTGATACTGTCACCCCCCTTTTGATACTGCCAACCCACTTTTACATCATTATTTGATTTTTAGTGGTTTTTAGGGATAATTATTTTTTTGAATTTAGAATTAAATATATATCAAACCAAACAATATTTTGTTGGTGTTCTTCAAAATAATAAATTGCAATAATAATTTTTGATAAGAAAAGACAACACTTTATTATCTTTTTTTGTTAGATTTTTTGATTGTAATTTATCATTTTGAAAAACACCAACAAAAAATCACTTGGTTTGATACATATTTCATTCTAATTTTAAAAAAAAAATTATCCCCAAAACAATTAAGAATTGAATAATCCTATAAAAGAGGGGGTGGCGGTATCAAAAAGGGGGGTGACAATATCAAAAAGGGGATGGCAGTATCAAGACCCTAAAAATAAGTTGAACACATTTCATCATTAATTTCTTTCATAAAGATGCATTTTGAAGTATAATGCCTTGGTGATTACCAAGAAGCTTAAATATTGTATAAAAGAGTAGGAAAAAGGATAGTTAAATGGGTTGTAATAGGCATAGGAAAAATCATTCTATTTATCTATTAAATTAAAATTTCTATGTTGTTTAAGTTTTTTTTATACAAAGTCAATGCTACTAAGTTAATCCTTGACATGAAGTTTTATAAATTAGACGTTTGGTTTTTTCAATATTTTCATTTATTTTACAATTTGTAGAAGACAATATTTGCTTCAATAAGGTTGTACGGCAACGTGATATTCACAATTGGTAGGGGTTATAGAAATTTCTTTTCTAAGATTTTCAATACTATTGTGAAAAATATCTTAAATGATAGAACTTTCCATTGCATCTCATTCCCTCTTATGGTTGGTGAAACTTTCTAATAGCAACTTCTGAAGTAGGGTTAAAAAATTTCATTTTTTTTCACTACTTTTTATCAAGTAAAAAGTTCTAGAGTAATTTCCATTCAAAACAATGCTGATTTAATATTTAAATAATTGAATTGCATGTTAGAAAACTCTCACATTTAACTAAATATGTATTATTCACGTCAGTAACTAAGTATGGAATTTCTATGTTCTTAAACATTTTAGATTCTCAATATTCTGCATGTGTTTTTCCAAAATTTTGTGTATTTTTTGATAGGATTGTATGTCTAAGTGATTTGCAGGTATATGCCAATGTTTTATTAATGCCAACTAGTGCTTTGTGATTTAAAGAAAACAATGGTTTTCACTTATGAACTCTAGATACTCATTAGTTAGTTAACCCCTAAAGAATCAAGTGGCTGTTTAAGAGCCATTTTAGAACTCGGGTAGGGTCATATAGAGTTAATTTTTCTTTGATGTTCTCAAAATTGTTACAAAAGGTGCAATTATGTATCTTCCAAGTGGAAATCAAAATTATTCCCCTTTGGGATGCCCAGTTCAAAAGTTATGCTGCTCAAAAGAAATTGGGTAATTTGGGCAGTTTGAACATCTTTGGAGAATCTCATGCCAAAAAACTCATAAATTTTTAAGATTTAGCAAGTATGTAACCAAATAAACATGGTGTACAATTGCCAAAAAAAAAATGAGCTCTCACATCACATTTTGAAGAGAGTCAATTTTTGTTAACTATGTTCAAGTAGTTTCAAGAAGAAAAAAAAATCCTCTAACTTCAAGCCCTATTATCTTTCAATCTATGAATCCAAAGCTCTTGAACTTTTTTTCACATATGCCAAATGTTTGTCCCCAAGTTTTCACCATTTAGATTTCAAATAAAAAACTTCCACATTGCACAAGAAATCATGCAAGAATGACCACGACAAGAGATTGTGTCCTAATTGACATGTCCAGATTGACTAAATGTGTCCAAAATGACAAAAAGATTGTCAAATTGGACAACTTTTGTAGATTTAGCCATGTTGATTTGGACATATTTTTGTCATTTTGGACAGTTTCCCTTGTAGTGGACTAATGTATTGCCAATTCACTAAACCTCCTTGCATTGGAGGGTGATTTAGAATAAGCTAGACTCTATATCTACATCTGAAATTTTTTAGAAGTGAACCTGACATCATATACTTGTGAATGGTCAAAAATCTTAAATTTGTGTGGAGTCAAAACTTCACTCTAGGAAGGCTCAAAGTTTGTTGACCTTGTTTTGCAGGAATGAAAAATAGTTGTTTTTCTCACTTCAAACGTTATAAATTTACAATCCACACAGTCAAATGGGCTGAATTTGTTTGCACACGTTTGCTTATTGGTTTTACAAACTTTTGTAGAAATGAAATTGAGAAAAAAGTTTTAATTTTTGATTTTGGGCAACGCACTAAAAGTTGGCAGTTTTTGAGATATTGGCTATCTTAAAAAACACCTTTGGTCCTTTAGGGGTTAAATATGGCATGATATACCAACAAAAAATTTACAACTCCTATAATTTTTTTAAGTAAATCTTCAACTATTCAAGTATGCAACACATATATACACACTTGCACATATACATATATATACATATATATACATCTACATATACATATATATATATATATATATATATAAAAGGAATTGCTAAAGCCACACCCAAAATTGCTAACTCCACACCCCTTTGAGCATGTGATTTGAGAATTTAATGCTATTTTTTTTTATATTCAAGTGGTTCATCATTCATTTAGTCACGGCATTACCACCTCCTTGAAAGAAAGAAGAACAAGTATAAATTTTTGTTGAAATTTTATTGCCTCATTGGTACTTTTTTGATGTGTTTTTGCTTTAAGTAATTCAAAAGTCCTATGTTTTTTATTTCAAATTCAAACATCTCCAAATTTTTCAAATATAACCTTAGGATGATAGAGGCAAAGCACATCTTTTGATTCAAATCAAAAAAGCAACATCAAACTCTCGCATTTTATGCTCAAAGCACACCTTGGGGTGTGGCGTTAACAATTTTGGGTGTGGATTTAGCAATTCCTTGCAATTCCTTATTTATTTTAGTGACAAGTTGTCACTTTCTATGATAATTTGAGAGTTGTTGAACACCTTCCCGTAACAATCAGTTTCTGGTCTAAAAGACAACGACACAATATTTTTTTATTTGGGAAAAAGACTTTCCCAAAATTAATTTTGGGTATATTTAATTTGTGTTTGCGAGAATACTTTTGTTGATTTAGAGTGGGTTATTTTATATTATTCCTTCACGATATTTTATTATTGATGTAAGGTGCGGAAGAAATTATTATAAAATGCACTCAAAATCTTCAAAAATCTCTTAAAAACATAAAACCTAGAAGTCCCAAAATTGCATTGATTCCCCAAATTAACAAAGTGGGCATTGAATGCTCTCATATGCACTCTTGGACATGTCCTCATGTCCACAGCCTATTTGTTGTAAAATGCAACTGAAAAACTCTTCTTCAATCTTATTGAATCTTGGATTGAAATAGATTCATTTCAACCTCTTATCGTGATATGGGTTGTCAAGAGTCAAAACTAGAACTGTAGTAGGAAGTTCTTATAATCGTTAGAAAATTTTAATCCTGAATTTCTGGATACCAACCACATCATCAAATGACGCCACGGCATCTTCTCAATTTTGAAAAGTTTGTGAGAAAAAATAAACCTCAATTGATTTAACACTTCTCAACATCTCTTTTCCTCATCAGCATCTCTTTTTGTTGCGCCTCTTCATTCTTCATTCGAGCCAACTTGCCGCAGCAAGAAGCCACGGAGTTAACAAACTTGTAGGTAGCTCCATTGCCAAAATACATTAATTTTTAGAGAAAATTTTGAGAATACTCCTTAAGTTTGCAATATTCTCATAGATACCCTTGTTTTTTCAGAAATATCACAAATACCCTTGAACCAAAAATTTAGGCTTTTTAAATTGTTATGCATGTCACTTCCTAGCTTCTCCCTTTGTGCACACATTACTTCTTTCTTGTTATGAGTGCACACCAAGGAAGAAGAGAAGTGACATGCACAACAAAACAAACATTTACATTTTTATTCCAAGGGTATTTGTGATATTTCTGAAAAAGCAAGAGTATCTTCTATGAAAATAATGCAAATTTTAGGGGTATCCATGAAAATTTCCCTAATTTTAATGATTTTCTTTCTAAAAGAGCCACATACATTTGTAACAATTTATTCATTAAATTGGGATAACCAGATTCCCAAGTTGTACCATAATGGTCGGTTTAAGTTGGTCAACTTAATCTCAAAATGTTACAAAATTCCCAATTTAATGAAGGGAAAATTTCATGGATACCCCTAAAGTTTGCAATATTTTCATAGATACCCCTACTTTTTCAGAAATAACACAAATACGCTTGGATCACAAATTTTAGGCATTTGTTTTGTTATGCATGTCACTTCCTTTTCCCTTTGTGCGCATACTACTTCTTTCTTATTGTGTGTGCGCACAATGAAAGAAGAGAAGTGACATGCACAACAAAACAAATGCCTAAATTTTTTGGTCCAAGGATATTTGTGATATTTCTGAAAAAGCAAAGGTATCTATGAAAATAATGCAAACTTCAAGGATATCCATGAAATTTTCCCTCTAATGAATATGGTGTTTTGTACTGGAAGTCCCAAGTGTTATCCAAGAGGCCTATGTTCTTCTGTAACTTCCAATATTGACGTCCCATACTGTAGTAAGTTACGGGCTCTTATCTTCTGGAAAAACCAAGCCTCTGTTCCTGAGCTTACTGAGATCTCTGGTAAGCGTTCTGATAAGCGTCTCGGTAGGAACGTGAATGTGAGCAGAAGTGTGAACAGATTTGTCAGTTCTCGTGTATAAAAGTTCTCGTGTATAAAACCTGGCATTTGCTTCGGCATCTCCACATTTGCGCTTCACCAGCTCATTCTTGCAGGCCGAGGAGCTCAGCCAGGTGACGCCTCTTGCTGTGCCCGCAGCCCCTTTTGTCTTGCTTTTCGTGTGTTGTGTTCATCTGCGCTGAGTTCAGCCTTGCTTTGAATGCAATCTGCTTTAATTTTTGTTAGATCGTCGTTTGCTTTACTTGCTTTCCTCTCTGTCTCAAGGTTTCTTCATCGTTGTCGTTTGTTTATTTTTTCTCTCACACCTCTCATTTGATATTTTGTCTGCATTTCCTAATTTCTCACAGGTAGGCCTCTCACCTTCTGGTTCTCTGCTTGAAACCGCTACTGCCGATTACTTTTGCTGCTGATATTGTACAAACATGCTTGAATCTCCTGCATCTGCTTTACTTGCCTTCCTCGCTTTTTATCTGTCTTTCTCTTCGTGTCTTGTGTTCAACTGCTTAGTTGAGATTCAGCCTGGCCTTGCTTTGAATGCAGTCTGCTTTGATTTTTGTTATATTTCCGCAATTGGCTCATCAAGTTGACTTTCTCGAATGAATATGTAATGAAGAACGACGAGAGTCCTAGCAATCTCCGTTGGAGTATGCTTTTTTGTCCGAAGGGTCTCTTCTTAGAGACAGTCATTTGCTTTACTTGCTTTTTTAACTGTCTCGAGGTTTCTCCATCATTGCTGTTAATTTACTTTTTCTCTCACATATCTCCGTCGATGTTTTACCTGCTTTTCCTAGTTTCTCACATGTAGGCTTCTCATCATTTAAAATGGTTCTCTGCTGGAATCGAAATTGCTGCAGCTGATTACTTTTGCTGCTAGTATTTAAACACCATGCTTGAATCTCCTGCAGCTGCTGTCCTTGCCTGCCTTGCTTTTCGTGATCATACTCTTCATGTTGTAGGATTCGTGAAATTTACTATGGTGGAGAGATACTCCAGGCTAATACTTCGCAAGGTCAGATAAGAGTACAAGTATTGTCAATTAGCATCGAGAGAGGCTCTGTACAGGACAAGGTTCTAGTAGTTAGAACGATCCGGCACACACGGCTTGTTTGTTAACTTAGTTGTGTGCACGTCTAGGGGACTTTGCTTTTCGAGTGATAGTCGGCCACCATAACGTACTTTGCAGTTGTGTGAACATCAGAACAATACTCTATAAGGTCGTTCTCGGAGAGGGTGAGAACATCGGTAGAGAACACTGAATTGGTGTTATGTGCGTAACTAAACGTGGTACTCAGGCCTTGTGTACATCGCCAGCTCGAATCATGTGAACTTGGAAGCTTGTTCTTACTTTTTCATTTTTCTTTTTATTCAATGAAGGAGAGACCATACTTTTTGCAAATGATGCTTGCTAGCTAGCTTTATCAAGGATACGTGTCCTCTAATGCGCACTAGTGTAGGAGCATTAGAGTAAAGCCTGCCTGCCTTACACCTACTCCGTATTCTACGCAGCAGTTGAAAAAGCAAGCATCAGTTGAGGTAGTGGACAGATTACCGTTTGTGACGAGAATTATCTTGTCGGTGAATACTTGTACGTAGCAATGATGTTGTGAATTTTCTTAAAGGCTTTAATGCAGAATACAAGTGCTTGACATGGTTTTTCTTTTTTGGTATCAATACAGCGAATCGAAGATGGGAAAGATGGCGGCCTTGTCAGCCCTGCTGCTGGGGTTATGGATACTGCTGGTAGCAGCTCGGCCGAGTGAAGCTACTTCAACTGGGCAGATTCGGTTGGACTCAATGCATATTGTTCATATGGACCCGTCGTTCACGAGCGGTGCAGAGGATGAGGCAACAATGTACAGCCATTTGTACAGCAATTTGTTGCAAACCATGAAGCAAGAGGCGAACACGTTCTCAGAGAGCGATGACACCTCAGCTGCGCACCCAGTGCATGTTTACCGCCACGCCTTCCACGGATTCTCAGCTGTACTGACTGATGAGGAAGCAGAAATCCTGGGAAACATGCAAGGAGTGCTCGGGTTGCACCCTGATCAAGTACGACAATTGCAAACCACCCACACTCCCGAGTTTCTAGGCTTGAGCGACACAAAAGGGTTGTGGCAACACAGCGACTTCGGCGAGGATGTCATTATCGGCGTTTTAGACACTGGAGTATGGCCAGAGAGTGCCAGTTTCAGTGACGAAGGCATGGGACCCATTCCCGCTCGCTGGAAGGGAATCTGCCAGGTCGGGAAGGACTTCAACGCCTCGCATTGCAACAAGAAGCTGATCGGCGCCAGATGGTACTCCAATGGATACGAACAATTCTGGGGGAAACTGAACGAAACAATGGAGTCGAGGTCGGCGAGAGACACCGAAGGCCATGGCAGTCACACATCGTCCACCGCTGCCGGCACTGCAGTCGCTAACGCAAGCCTGTTGGGATTTGCGACGGGAACAGCTCGAGGCATGGCAACAAAAGCCCGGATAGCAATGTACAAGATATGCTGGACAGCTGGATGCCTGGACTCCGACATCGCTGCAGCGTTCGATCAGGCCGTGGCGGATGGCGTGGACGTCATATCCCTCTCTGTCGGTGGCGGCATGACCAACTTGCCCCAGGATTCCATCGCCATCGGCGCTTTTGGGGCGATGCGGAAGAACATCTTCGTGTCCTGTGCAGCTGGCAATGACGGGCCGAAGCCCTTCTCAGTCTCAAATGTTGCACCTTGGGTGACGACAGTCGCAGCCAGCACGGTGGACCGAAAGTTTCCCGCCAGTGTGCATCTCGGCAACGGCAAGGGTATCGCTGGAGTGTCGTTGTACCGGTACGATGGAAACCTTGATCATGAGAAGATCCACGGGTTGGTTTACGGAGGTGACGTCGGCTTGAAACACGTCAACGCTACCGACAGTGCTATGTGTCTGGCTGGTACCTTGAATCCGGCCCTTGTGAAAGGAAAGATTGTTCTGTGTGTGAGAGGATCGAATGGCCGCGCCCAGAAAGGTGCTGTGGTGAAAGACGCCGGAGGTGCAGGTATGGTGTTGGCGAATGATGCTCCGAATGGTGAAGCCTTGACTTCTGATAGCCATGTCTTGCCTGCCACAGCGGTGAGAGCCACTGCTGGAGCTGTGATCATCGATTACATCAAGTCTAGGAGAAATCCAGTTGCCAAGCTCAAGTTCGGCCACTTCGGCGGGACTCTTCTGGATGTGAAGCATTCACCTGCTGTGGCGTCGTTCTCCTCCCGAGGACCGAATTCTTTAACGCCGAGTATTCTGAAGCCTGATATTACAGCTCCGGGTGTGAACATCCTCGCCGCTTGGACTGGTCTCGTGGGTCCATCCAGCCAGGATTCGGATAACAGGCGAGTGGCGTTCAACATCATCTCCGGAACGTCGATGTCGTGTCCTCATGTGAGCGGATTAGGAGCTTTGTTGAAAGGCGCCCACCCTAGTTGGAGCCCTGCGGCGATCAAGTCCGCCATGATGACCACTGCCACAGTCACCGACAACAGCAACGACGCCATCTCCGATGAATCCACGAGTAAACCTGCGAATCCCTACCAATTCGGATCCGGCCATGTGCGGCCTGAATTGGCATTATCTCCAGGGCTGGTCTACGACATGGGCACCGAGGGTTACGTGCACTTCTTATGTTCTATGGGTTACACGTACTACCAAATCAAGATTTTCACTGGCGAGGGTGTCTATTGTCCGGTTGATGATGGAAAACCCAGGATCGAGGATTTTAACTACCCATCCTTCAGTGCTGTTTACAACACGTTTGCCAACAGTACTCTGTCGCCCATCACCTTCAAGAGGATGGTGACGAATGTCGGATACTCGAAGTCTACTTACAAGGCGACCATTGTGTCACTGGAGGTGGTTTCCATTTCTGTGCATCCGAAGGAACTCACCTTCAGTGAGATGGATGAGAAGAAGACCTTCACATTGACAGTCATGGGTACCAAGAGTTTGGTTGATGGTGCTGTGGCTGGTGCTGTGTCGACAGTGTTTGGATCCATCCAGTGGTCCGATGGACATCACGTTGTGCAGAGCCCGATTGGTGTCACTGTTCTCAAATAGAGAATTTGTTAACCCTCCTCTAGTTGGCATTTTTCCTCATCTGTCTCTGTAGTTGCATCACTGTTCAATCTCCAAATTGTACGGATTAATAAAGTTGCATCTTGTACGCAAAACATATTGCTCCGTCTTACTTGTCATAGAATACCACCAACACCTGATTGGAAAAAAGAGTACTACAGAATTAGAATTTTCTCAGTGCTTTACAACTGCGCCAGGTTCCAACTTTTTTGGTATGGTATAATTTGAATGTGTAACACGTGTACTGCAGTGGATAAGTGTGGCAACGTGCATGACAGTCAAGGTCCTCAAGGATGTCATTATAGGAAAATTTCAAAAGAGGATAGGGTGTGTGTGTGTAAAGACCTGACTTTATTGCAAAGTACAGTAGGGCTTGCGTGATTGTTTGAGAGTTGTCAGTGTTCTAGACATCGTCATTATAGAGAAGACTGAGATTGAGAGAGTCCAACTACACGACACGCACATGGCACTTGCGTCATCCTCTCCAATGCTAATATGGACACACAAAATAAACATTTTGGTGATGGAGCTCTGGAATACCTGCGAGATGCTGGTTGAACTGTGATAGCGGATAGCGTACAGTTGTAACCGAAGAAGCCAAAAAGGGGGCCATGGGAGTAAACATGAGAGATGGAATGGTGTTGGTGATGCTGTTGCTGGCGATAAGTGCGGGGTTCGAAGCTGCGGTAGCTGATAAGTTTCAATGCCCAAGAGCAATCGTGGCGCTTGGCGACTCGAAAACGGACACCGGAGAGCTCGTCCAGGCCTTCACAGGAGTTGCAGGTCTCGACTCCGCTGAGAAGCCTCCTTACGGCATCACTTACTTCGGCCATCCCGTCGGTCGAAACAGCAATGGCAGACTCATCATAGACTATCTCTGTGAGTTGCAAAGCTTCCCGTTAGAGTGTCAGAGTGCAAGACGTAAGAGTCTCGAGTCTTAAATCGACAATTTGGGGTTCTTGGTTCAATACAGAAAGACTTAAACCCCTAAAGGATGTTGCCTACCAAAAATGTTGGTTGTATTCATACGAGGACCTTTTAGTACTTGAAGAAATGTTTTTATAACTAGTGTCAAAAATTCCCCAAAAAATCCTAGGTGACCATTAGGAGGTTTGTGACTTGGCTTAAAATTTATAGCTCCAATGACTTGGCTTAAAATTTATAGCTCCAATGGGATTCATGTGCTACCCAAGTACCCCATCCGTATACAACACAGAAGAGCGTATACAATATAACAACATCCTTTAGGGGTTCAGAGAATTGCACAATATGACTCCCCGGAGTCAACCCCACTCTGTCTCAAAAACAGAAGAGGATAAAGAACAAAACCTAAAAACTAGTAATCACTGCTCGAGCTCTAGTACCAGATGGTTACATATGCACCCTGGTGGGAAGAATTGTAAGAGAGAAGCGCAGCGGTAAAAATAGATATAGACTTACTTTTATTGGTACGATGATTCTTTTGCTCGTGTAGGTCAAGCATTCGGACTCCGCTTTTTGGATCCCTACTTCGAGGATATTGCACCGGATTTTCGGCAGGGGATCAATTTCGCAACAGCAACGTCGAGAGTGCGACCTGAAGATCTAGGAGCTGCACCTTTTTATTTGGGACTCCAAGTAAACCAAGCCATCCGCTTTTACAATAGATCTCTCCACGCACCTGCCAGAGCTTTAGGTACTAATCACTGTCTTCGTTTCCCTTGGTTTCTTCAAGGTACACAATTGTACCCTGTTGGCTGGTTTCGTGGAGAAATCCAGCATCTTTTAGAGATTTTTTATTTTCAGTGAACAAATACACGCTTAGGTCCTCTATATTTCGGATAGGATCTTGTCCGCTGCAATACCATATAGAATACCAGGTCATTAAGCAGGTCCTCTACACTACTCCTCTTTCAATCTGTCAACTGATGTAGATCTTGTGTTTGCTATTAGTCCCGCGACCTGCGTTCTTCAGCAAGCTCGGGCTCTACTTCATATTTGATGGAGTGAACGACATCAGCTATGCCATTCAAGCAAATTCTACCGTGGACAGGATCAGGAGTGTCATCCTTCCAGAAATCGTTTCCAATGTCTCCCTTGCTATCACCGTGAGTGGTTCTCTGGATTAACTCTGTTGAGTTTTGAATAGGATACCTCTGGGAGATTTCTACTAGTGACCCTAGTTTGCTCCACTTGATATCAGCTCTGCATTAAAACGTAGGCTGCACTAAAAGGCTCGCCTTCTTCTTTGTTCTCTACAGCGGTTATACAACAGCACTGGAGCAAGGCAGTTCTTAATCTTGGGCGTAAATCCTTTCGGTTGCACCGCATTCGCATTAGGTCTGGGCTTGCCAGCTCTAAATCCTGCGTATGGCCCCCTTGACCAAGCTGGCTGTGCACAAGGAATCAACGAATTCGTCAAGGAATATAACAAACTCCTGCTAGAGGAGATTCGGTCATTGCGAACTCAGCTTTCCAAAGCAACCATTGTCTATGCAGACACTTTCTCCATAATTTACGATGTTGTCAGCAATCCTGCACAATATGGTGAGATTTCCTTCCCCATAACACTTAACCCTCTCGTTTGGTGAGCTTCTAAATGCACTCTCACTGGCATGTAATCACCGTCGTTTAATCAGATGCGTACACAACTCAAGATAGATTCAAAGGATACACTGGAATGAGCAAGTGCAGAGTGTGCCATTCAAGAAGGTTGGTTGAGGGAATGCCTTTATAACTTTCAAAACAGCAGTAAAGACAAAAAACACACTAAGTATTTATATTTAGGATGTGGCAGTAGTTTTACTGGAGCTTTTGTGGAATTCGATGGTGCAGGATTCAGCAAGGGAATTGAAGCCTGTTGTGGAGCAGGAGGTCCACCATATAACTTCAACGTGTCGTTGGGAGAGTGTGGATCTGGAGCCGCTACTGTGTGCTCTGACCCCTCCCAGTACGTGATTTGGGATGGGATCCACTACACCGAGGCTCTATACAAGCTCGTGGCCACCTCCATCCTGCAAGGCAAGTCTGTCGACCCAGCTGGGTTCAACTTCAGCAGTCTGTGTGATCTGGATTTCAGAAAGTTCAACGACACTATGGAGCATTGAAGTAGAGAATAATAGATGGAACTGGAGCAACAAATAAATATACGGAGCAGGGAAGAAGCTCATCTGCGAAAAGAAACGGTTACATTGATTTTCAAGCCTTTTGTAAGGGCTCTGCATAAACCGCACTTTTGCAGCGAAAAACGAAATCGGTATAAAATCTGTACAACTACATATTGGGGCATGAGGTTTTGTATTGTTGGCTGAGTCTTTTCTTCAGTATGCATGATTCTAGCAATTCCCATACTCGTGTGATGACGCCACTCGCTGCAGCACCAACTGCACCTTCAGCTGCCGCCCTCCTTTCGTCCAGACTGGTATTATCAGTGAGGAGTTTACGCAGAGTGTCAACCAACCCCTCCTCATCAACCTGGGCAGAAAATTAGAGCAGTGAATACAAATTGTTGCATACAAACGGCAAAGAAATGCACTAGCTCTCTGCTCTTTTTAACTTATTTTGTTAAGTAACCCAGAAAGTAAGCCTGATATACACTTACTTGTTGTACAGACATGTGTGACAATTTCTGCAACTCCCACACCATCTCCTGAAAGTGACCAATGTGATGTCCTGCACGACATTTGAAAACCATAAGGATCATTCTGCAAAAATGTCTTCATACTGTAATTTGAGTATTTACGATATGAATCGCTCAGCTACCGTTTTCAATAATATATGGTTTCTATTGCACTCACTCGTTACAGAGTGGTGTTAGCGGAGTGAATCTACACCAACGGTTGGCCTAATTTTTTTGTTTCTAACAGTCGTGCTAAAACCATCCCTAAAAATCAAGTGAAAACGGACATGAGTACATTCGAAACGTTGTACATTGTTATATTGTATAATAACTTCAATAAAACCATTCAACTGGGATAGAGGCAACTGAAGCCTCCATGGAAGATAATAGTTTTGTACCTGTCAGCACAACACAGCCTGCAGCAACAGCTTCCGCAATATTGTGGCCCGCTAAACCTTGAACAAGAGAGCCTCCCACGAATGCGATTGGCACAATCGCATACAAATGGTTGAGTTCACCTGAAATGACGTATCAGATGGGAGGTTAGTAAAACAGATAAGAAAAGGTGAATTGGATGTATGGTAAAATTAGATTAGTGTTTCAAGCCAATTTTGACAGCACCACGAAGAGAATTCGCTCCAGAATGCATGCAAAGGTCTCCTTATAATCGAAGTGATCATACGGAGCCCCCCCCCCCCTATATATCATAGGCAAACCAGTGACATGATTACTAACCATGGGGAGACCTTCCCATGATTCATGGTGGAAAATTTCTCTAGCGCTGCAGCCTAAAAGTTCCTGAAACAAATCTTACTAATTTACTGAAAATTTTCTTAGAGATGCTAGTACCAAAATTTAACAAAACAATGGTATCAGAAGATAAAAGTGTCATAAGCAGAGCACGTTGACAAAAGCAGAGACCATGTCATGTCAATGACTATTCTCACTCTGCATTTTCTCTAGGGAACTGACCTAAAGTATCTGCCACATAAACGTCGGTATCTCTCGATATTTGATGGCCTTCAGATCGTACTGCAACGCAGAACCCTTGTTGCTGGAAATGCTTTTACGGACACCATTTGGGTTAATCAATTAAAATTTTGAAACATATATCGTGTCACCAATTACTTGTAAGGAATCTACAGATTGTATAAACTCAAGGTGTACTCACTGTCGATATGATTTGTCCGCGGCTGGGCTGCCTGGGGGCTATTATAGTCAGCAGATGTGGAACCCAATTCTTTAGCTCTTTGTGGATTCTGTAGATTGCTGCAATAATCCCAAAAACAAATTCCCACACTCGTGTCAGCAAGAAAAATTTGCAATACATGGAGAGACGCAAGTCTAATAGTGAATGTACAATGTTCAAGTGCATTAATATATGGAAAGAAAAGTAGAGAGTATATTACATATTATGGGAGCATAGAAACGTTTTGGTAAGTAAAGTAGAGTAAACGGAATTACCATTTTCTTCTTCAGCGTGAGTAGACGCAGCGAGCCAGACTTCACGATCTACAAGGGCTGCCTCAACGTCAGCCACTCCACAACCGGACTTCTTCTGAGCATCCCTTACTGCAGAAGCTGGACGTTCAACACAACTGAGTCAGATCAACGAGAACCAACTGAAGTCGATACTCTGTGCATCCTATTGAAAACCAGGTGTTACATTGTTGACTTTTACCACACATTTACCTTACAACCTTTTAACCTCAAGATATGCAACTCCGGTTTTAAATTTTGTTAATATCTTGAGATTGTAGAAGAGCAATTAGTTTATTGAACTACTGATTACTCCACTAAATCATCGAATACAATCTTTTTGGAGGTGCAAGTTGAAAGATCAAATGGGGATGAAACTTCAACATGAGTTGTGGAGGTTGGAGAATGAGTGAGACACATCAATTTAACTCTAACATCTAGAAAAAGATTTCCCATTTCAGAGCAAACTCAAGGTGTGCGAGGAGGAGTCATGCTGAATCGACTCACCGTATTTCAAGTTCCCCGCAAAGCGAATCACAAAGGGAGAGGCCCCCAAGATCTGGTAGCGTATAGCCTCTTTGGCGCTCTGGTTTTTCAAAGAAGAAGTCAGTCCCGGTTAGCTCACTGAACATGAAATCCGTGCTGAGGAACCAAACAAAATCTTGTATACATACAATCACTGAATTGTAAAAATTTGTCAAAAGCAAGAAAAACTTACAATTCCCTCGTCAAGAGGCGCACAAGTCGACCTTTCAGTATCGCAAATTCATGTGCATTGCCACTGTTTTATAAACACAAAGAATATTACCAGAGGAGCTATGAGAGAGAACCGCGCTAGCATGGCAGCAACAACTGGTTGCAGACTCGGCGCTGACCATCGCTCAAACGATTTGAAGGACATACGTGCGTTGAGGAGTGCCAAGGGAATCTGTATTGATATAATTTATGCAAAAGTTTAGAAACAGTCACGAAAAAAGCTCAATTTACTCCTGGGCCTCGTCTCCTTGAAATCGCCTGAATACTTTAGCTAATCCAGGGTCTTAAACCACTAAGGATCAAGGATTCATGGCTTTAGAAAATATCCGATTCGATAATGTGAAAGACATAATTCAGATAATGTCAAATTTCAAAGCACGAGAGTCACTGGAAAGCATTGGATGTTAAGGTCAGCAAACAAAAGATAGATGAGCCAGAAAAAGTTCCCAAATGATCAATTCAAAACTATTCAAAAAGCAAAAGGCCCAACTTAAGCCTCTTGGTCCTTTAGAGGTTAACTTGACCTCGCCATGCCAGTTTTGGAAAATAAAGGCCACAAGATGTGATGCACGAAACAATTCTAAAACATCCTTCACAAAAGCTTGATATTAAAAGGTGGGATTGAAAGATTATTCAGGACTTACACCCTTGAGAGCAGCCTTGAGTATAAGAATTGGCCACAGTTCACTCTCCATGAAAATACCAGCTTCTGGAGTCCAATGCAGCAAGAATCTTTCAACAGCCATGGATGTATCTATTGGTGCAAACTGAACAATTTACATCAAAGTAAAACATGTTAGTGACTTTTAAATCTATTTCAAGAAAAAAAAAAAAAGGAAAAAGGAGAAAACAAAAAGAAGAAAGAAAACCATAAATGAAAAACACCTACAAGAAATTCCTCATCATGGTGACATTGCCTTGCTTTTTTTCTGCAGAAGCCTTCATATTCTTACAGTAGAAAAGAAAAATTGTGTCAAGAAATCAAACAATCCACTTGCACAGTGTTGAGACAACAAAAAAGGCCACCTGTAAAATCACTTCCGGTGGAAGACGCTGCTCCAAGACCAAGCTGTGAGCAAAAGACTGTCAGAGAATTTTAACCAATTCAAAGCTTCATAAACTCTCTTTCAAGCAAGCCGGATAACATTCTAGAGTAGTACAAAATTTGGGCCCTTTCCTTGGTAGCACAGAATGTATCTAAAGGACTAATTAAAATATTGCAAAGGAACTTCTGACAGGTATGCAATCACAATCACATGAGCTCACATGCAAACGTGCAGACCAGTGACTAGCTGAAAAGAAATAGATTATTCTAACGTGCATCACACCCGCCTTTACAAACAAAAAGAATCCACATTTCTTTACTCAGCTCACCATTCATCGATTCAAAAATGGTTCAAGCTAATTCTGAAGACTGTTTACGACATGGTTGATGCATGAAAAAGTAATTCCCATGAAAAAATTCTTGTTCCTACAACTAGCGCAAATAAGCATATTCAGAGTTGCGTTGTATTGCACTTACTGAGCAGAGGCAGTGGAGGTTGTCATCAATACTGTAACGGAAGGTCGAGCTTCCCGACAACGCAAGATGACAGGAATAGCCGAAATCCCTTCTCCTTTAATTCAAAACCAACACAACTCTTTTGGTACATCAATTCCTAAACACATAACCGATATTCAAGCTTTCAAAATGACCAAGTCAATCAATCATGTTTTTTTTTAAATTACGATTCAGAATGCGCCTAATTTTATGTCACCAGAACCAGTGAAGAAGAACATTGCATAAGCTGGTCAAGAGATCAAATAAAGCAATATTGTAGTTAAGAAAATCTCTCTCTCTGACCTAATCATCAAAACTGCTAAACAAACAAGAAGCACAATTTCGGTCTCTTAAGCTTAGTACTTCAGCAACAGATCGAAAAGAAGATGCAACCAGATTCGGGTTTAGGGTTTAAGCTTCCCTGACACATTGGTACTGACAATTGCGATCCAAAACGTACCTACAGACACGGCATGAAACCAGATGAGCAGTCCGGGCGGGCGCTCTCGAGAAGGGAACCCCATGCGCTCCCTCCAGCGGCAATAATGCTCCTCTCCTTGCCAACGACGATACTGCAAATTGAGATACAGAAGTGGAGTGATGGATTGCATCACGCCGAAGTACAACGTCTCCGCCCATCCTCCGGACATGCCATCCATCGCCATCAATCCACACCTCCGAAAGAATTTTGAAAATGGGCGGGTTAACTTAGTCAAGCTCCAGCAACAATTTGGCGCCACATCTGCCTCCGAATGAGAAATTTTGAAAATGGGCGGGGTTACTCAAGTCAAGCTCCAAGCCCCCGCCAAACTGGTGCCTTATGACCAACGGTCGACGTCCGCAAGGGGATGACAGTTGAATTGACAGCGACCAACTTCCAACCACTTTTCTGCCTTCCCGCAACACCGCAGTAGCCTCTCTCTTCCTCGGCATCTTCAAAAGCTCAACTGGGTCTGTGCATGCAAAAAATCCCAGAATTGCTTCTGTTGCACATCAATAAAAGATTTGAACTCAATTCTCTTCATCCGAACTTTCTTTATGCGCCAAGTATTCCAAATATATGCAAAATAGGAGGTTTAATACAAAAGCAGAGTTGCAAGCGTAACACCCAAATTGCTCGTGCTGGTTGCTAATTGTGGTCCCATTTGCTTCCCATTCTGATAATTGGAGTGCCACTTGATTCTGCTTCTGGCGGAGTAATTAGGGTTTTCATTTTTCTGTTGGGACTGGAGTTTGCGGACATGCGTGCAGGAGACTTGGTTGTGTTGAACACGGTGACGATGTGAGAGCTCTGACGGTGTCAACGTTCGGCATGAGCTGCAAGCTCAACACGTAGCGTTCACCAATTTTGGGCCTTTTGCACATGGAGGTACGATATTTGATAACCTATTTCCTCAAAAATCTGTTGCACTTTGACTCTTGTGACTGCCTTAAAATCCTCTTCCACTAAATCCTGTTTTTCCTCAATGCCTTCACAAAATTCACAACACTCTTGAAAGGAGCTTCCCCGTTCCTCAGTAAGAATCAGGGTGTTCAAGACGTTCATATCCGCTGGTGCCCTTCTTTTCTGTGACAAACTTTTTCTAAATCTCAAGAATTTTGAAGAAGGAAAGCCTTCACATCAATCACCATTACACACTTGGATCACTTTAATACATCCTTCACTCAAGAGACATTTTGAGACTGTTCTAAACACTTGCCATACTATCTATCACCAACTGTTTTACACTTATCACTCATTCAAAATGCATGATAGTTGTTATTTTTGGCAGACCGAGCAGTGAAGATGCAGCTCTCTCTGTATCCTATCCTTTTTTTCGCATGATATTTGTGTATTAAACGGGTGCACTCATGACAATTTAAGGATGCTGCGATTTCCCTCATGGGACAAAGGCAGAGTAGTGCTTACTCTTTCTTGTTTGTAGAAAGATTACGTAATTGACTTGGTGTGTTTGAGAGACATTTAACTTACTCGCTCCATACTACTCTCTTGGTATTGAATAATGTCTATTGGCCAGATTATGTCGGAGATTGATGTGCTGGGATCCAACTTGAGTGATGACAACAGAAATAGCGAACATCCAGAAGTGAAAACTCTTGATACTATTCGAGGTAAGGAAACAGGCACTTGCCAAAGTATCATAGCAAATAACGGATTTTTATATGGCATGGGACTTATGTATTTCCAAGCCCAGAGTGCGTTGTTCGATTTGTTTATTTGTGGCTTTTTCTTTGATGGGACAGATATTGAGAAGGGCTTGCAGGAGAATCTGCAAGATTACATGGATTTTCTGCATGTGTTGGCGAAGGACAATTCAAGGAGGGGAGCTACAGCCGAGTGGGTGCACAAAGACGACGCAGATCAGTGTCAAGAGCTGGAGATGATCCGTGGCACCAGGCCTAGAACAGCTCCGCACATCCATGAGCACCTGCAATTAGCTCAGCGCGTGTCCTACGAGTTTGATCAAAGCACAGTCGCATCTGACAGTAGCTGTGAGAATGGAGAAGGCAAAAATCCTCGTTTCCAGGGCGGAGTCTCGGAGGTGGACTTTGAATGGGACTCGGTGAGGCCCAAGACTGCACCACCGAAGGGGTATTTGCACTACCAAAAGGGTGTTTGCACGGAGCCGAGGAATATCTTGCAGGGGCTCAATGGCCGCATCAAAACGTGGTCCACCGAGTCCATCAGCGAGACTCACACCCCCAAGTCCGTTCTGTCATCCGTTGGTACCCAAAAAGTTCAAACTGACAAAGTGAGCCAATCATCTATAACTTTTTTTCACTTTTTCTCTTTCAACTTCTATTTATTTTAGGGAAAATTTCATGGATACCCCTGGAATTTGCAATATTTTCATAGATACCCCCGCTTTTTCAGAAATTTCACAAATACCCCTGGACCAAAAAATTTAGGCGTTTATTTTGTTGTGCATGCCACTTCCCTTCTTCCTTTGTGCCCATATTGCTTCTTTTTAGGTTCATTATAATCCCTTCTTTAACATTGGTCATGAAGAAAGTACGAGAACAACAAGTAAATCCCTGAAAATTTTGGTCCAAGGGTATTTGTGTAAATTCTGAAAAAGCAGGGGTATCTATGAAAATATTGGAAACCTCAGGGGTATCCATGAAATTTTCCCTTTATTTATTTTATGACTAACCCATGCAATACTCCTTACAGATTATGGTGTCATAACGTCAACCGTGTCTCTTGTTTCCGTAGTGTAAGATGAAAAGCTCGTACTGATTCTGATTCAAATGACATGTAGGTGAGTGTGTGTGTCAGGATGAGACCATTCAACGAACATGAAAAAGTGTGCCCACTCAAACAGGTGATTTTCAAATTCTTCACACATGCATAAGCTCGTGAGTTTCTCTCGTTGTCTAGTAGTTTATTTGATTTTAGTTTTAACTGCAGTTTTTGAGTGAATGTAGTAATCTTGCCATTGTTTGACTTCCACACCCCAGTTTGGAATGGCTTAGCAATTTCTGAATAAACAAGTTTAAATCATTTGAAACGTCATATATCTAGGATGATTGAGGCTTAAAACTTCCACAAAACCAAAATGGCTCACATTTCATTCACATGCATATGTGGTTTGCGATGCACCTTCATGATGGATGTCCATTTTTTTGTTTTTGAAAACACGTGCTTCCTCTTCACCGCCAGACCTACCGCATTTGGTTGTTCTTACTTGCCTGGAGAGTAAAATATGGTCATTTAATACGAGACATGTCTTTCATTTCTATAATTGATGATGATGTGGATAGTAAGATTGTACGAGAAGGAACCAAGTTACTTACACTTGCGTCAAAAAAAAAAGTTTTTGCAATTGTTATGTGCAGTGGGTTTCTAAATGTATGCAGTCAAACGATGTCATGTCCATCCTGATCTCTTCTATTCTCTGACATTAATGACACTGTTTGTTTATGAGGAATTCTGTCCAGTAAATTGTTGTTAGGGAGCGGTTCAAACTGGCATTTACTTGATTGAGAAAGTTACTTTTGGTTAGCTTTGTCCACATGGATAATACGATTTATTGCCTGCTTTGCAGGTTTTGTGCTCTCAAAAAGACAAAGTAATTGTCAAAGATTACAATTATCTCCGACATGGCACCATGAAGACGAAAGCGGAGACGCTTCAGTTTGACGTGGACTACGTGTTGGACGATAGCTTTCTGCCTCGCGGGAATCGACAGCGAAAGGAGGAGTCTCAGAAACGGATGTTTGAAACTCTTGGCATACCTTGCATCGAGTATGCCCTGGATGGTTACAATACTACGGTAAGTGTGTATCAATCCTTATCATACAAATATCACGGTTTTGTGCTTTCCAGTTGCAAGCAAAGGTCGGTAATCCCGGCAACTGCACAATTGTGATTTATGTGTAGATTATGGCATATGGACAAATGGGTTCTGGCAAGACATACACCATGATGGGAGATGGTACTCTTTGCGGCAGAGGCCTTGTGAGTTGTTGCATTCCTTCAAAAGCCTATTAATTACTGGCTTCTTTAGTGAATGTTTGTTAGAATTCTTACAGTGCTCACGAACTTATTGAATATGCACATTTCAATGGATGGAAGAAGGGCATGTTTGTGACTTTTATTGATGTAATGGCGTCACATTAAGTCTCGCCTGGATCAGGATTTACAAAGTAAATACACAGGTATAGTTTACTTAGTGTTGAATTTCTTTGAGTTGTTCAACTGAAGTTGCTAAACTTGGATGGTTAAACAGGTGCCAAGGATTGTTCATGAATTGATGCGTCGTGTACACGAGGATCGAACGAGTGGCATCGTTTTTTCCATTCAGGTGCAACATTTGTCTTGAAAAAATTAGACGCGTTACCTTAGTTGGTGTGCCCTTCATGATATTCGGAGATACTGATCAATAATGTTTTCTTAACGCGCCATGTTTGCCTATTTCTGACCTCATTATTGTTAGAACAGAAAAGAATGAAACCCTGCTGCTTTGACCTGTCTGCTTACTGTCCTTTTAACTAGGATGTATCGAATGCTTGAGACTAAGTATGTGTAGAGGTAGTAATCTCTTTGTGTAACTTGTAGTTTTGTGTGAATGAGAGCTGCATGGAACAATTACAAATTTAAGTTGGATGATAGGTGAACGTTTTGGTGCACACAGGTGAGCTCCCTTGAGATCTATCAAGAAAAGGTATGGGACCTCCTAGCTGACAAGATACTGGATCACACCCGGGATCACACCCGGGATCACAGCAATGAAGAATACCCGGTGAATATCCAGGTGGAGTCGTCATCAACAGATGGAAGGGGTTCAAGCTTCTCCTTTCGTGGCCCCGTTAAGAAGGATTATTTGCGAGTTCGGGAGCTCCCAGTACCAGGTAATTGTATTAGATACTAACTCTAGATTATTTTTTTAACTTGGGTGTTTGAAATCATCGTTCCGTTTGTGTGGTAATTTTGCCAAATGATCAGTGAAAATTCCACAGCAATCCCGGTTACCAATATTATATTCAAATGAAGACCTTGATACCCAATGAATTGGACTCCCTTGATTGGCAGGCCCATCTGTGGAAGGTCCGGTTTGGAAGGATGTGACGACATGTGATGAAATGGAAAAGTTCGTGAAACTAGGAGCAGCAAACACAAACACACACAGGTCATCCAGCCGTGGTCACACCCTCTTCACCATCAAGCTTATAAGGGTATAAATTCAGCTCTCTTTTTATCTCTTTAAGAATACACTCTCATGTTTAATTTCGAAAATCTCTTCAGAAATAATAAATCTTGAGGATTTTTCACATATATAGAAAATTTAAGCGGGTGTTGGGTGATCAGATGCATTGGAACGATCAAGCAAAGGACACCAGCGTTAGCCATATTAACTTGGTAGATCTTGCAGGCGAGAATCCTTTTTCATGTGCAACTCTCACTGACATTCCTACTTTTCCTCTCATACTCCAATTGGAGGATTGTAAAGATCGTACAGATAGTGTAACTTTTCTATGAACTGTTTCCGGTTTGTAACTTGGCCAAGTGTTGAACTTACTAGTAGTGTGCTAAAGAGCATGCTATGGCGTGATGGAGCTTGGCAGGCAGTGAGAAGATGGTTATAGGCCAGAAGCCTTCAGCTGATAGAACCTACGAATCTAAATACATCAACCGCTCACTCGCGCAACTCAACGAGGTTAGAGAATTAATAGATTATGCAAAAATGGTTCAAAAACATAGAAAGTTATGCTGCCCAATGAAAAATAAAGACATGTGTTCAACTAACTGAATCTGTAGCATGGTAGGCCCTATGCTTCCAACGAAAGAAGGAACTTGTAATTTCTGCTGTAGTTTTGACATGTGGTTGTAGAAATAATAGTATTATACGACTTTCAAGTAAAATTTCTCGACTTTTCAATCACTGAGGACTATATGGATGGTTGTCACGGTTCTACTGATGCAGGTATTTACGAATCTGAGCTCCGGCAGGTCGAATGGAAAGTTTGTGTCGTACCGAAGCTCCTCATTGACTTGGCTTTTGCGAGAGTCTTTGTGTGGGAGCAGCAAGACATTCTTGGTGGCCAACATTTCTCCCGCTGAGCAGGTGCAGTGAATCTTTTTCTTCTTCTCCTGCAAAGAGGAAGAATATTGTGCATTCTTGCATTCTGATATTTTGAGTTGCTTGCCTCTTAAAAAGGGTGTATATTACCTAATGGACCAAGTGGACAAAAATGGCCTCGTATTTCTTATCAACAGTTTTGAGAGGGTTACATGGGGACTCTCTTTGGTTTCATGTTTTTTACTAACACATGCCATGTTCTTCTATGATTCTGGTGATTAAATTTTTTTGGCTCCATCTCTGTTTTGACGTGCAGGATTTCCAAGAGAGCGTCCATACACTACGGTGTGCGGCGAAAGCCAAGCGCATTCGTGGCCCTCCAAATCAGGATCTAGATGCAAAGAAGCAGATGTTGATGAAAATGAATGAAGACGTACGCACTCTGCAATCTCTTCTTGCAGACTTAACGAAGAGAACGACGCTGCAGATGCCCACTGAGATCACAAGGCTAGTGACGAAACCCCCAAACCATGCACAAGAGCGGCTCCCTCCGTGTAGTCATATTGATCATGGCATAAAAAGCTTGCAGCTTGAGTCGAACAGAGCGCAGGTTTGGTCTTCTTCCCGAACCATCAAAGCGATTATACTAGTCTTTTCCATGTATGGCATGGTTTTCAGTAAATTTGACTGTTTCAAGACCTTTTAAACAGCATCAGCATCATAGAGAGAAATTTTCTCCAGGCTGCTTCCTGAAAAGAAATATCTCCCTTTGGTCACAGTGAAAATTTCTCCTGTGTGATGCTGTCTAAAGTTCTTGAAACAGCTTAATTTTACTGAATACCTTGTTTTTCTTTCTTCTATGTGGAATGTTTGGTTACCTTTCATATTGCTCAGTTTGTTCTCCATGTGAATGTCAGGCTGATGACCAATATTATTTTTGAAGGCATGATTGTGGACTACTGCAGCAAACCTCATGATGATGTGGCATGTTGTGGTTTGCAGCAAACAAGACCCTCATTACAGCAAACAAGATCGTCATTGCGGCCTCAAGAAGCAAAGGCAAGTTGTAGGGCTCGGAACGCCAGAGAAAGATTGCAGAATGCAAATAATAAACGATTCTTGGTCACCTTCAAGGAGAATTCGTCGATGTTCTTTAGCTGAAGAACACAAAAAAGCTGGAGTTGGTGTAGAAATATGCTGAGTGCTGCTCATTGTGTACTGCTTGCATCGGTGTTAGAAGTTAGTGTGCAATCGGTGACTCCATCTGATTTGTTTCTAAGAAAAGTCACTATAGGGAGTTGTCAGCTGCGCACGTGTCTGAGTTGAACTAATATTTCTTAGAGACATTGCAATTAGAGATGACCGCAACATTAGGCGAAAGCTGTGTAGATAACTTAATTTTGCAGATGTGGTCCTTGAGTTCCATTCATTTTTCATGTATACCTCCATCAACAGAGAGCATCAAGATTGGAGATTACGACTCTTGGTTAAAACATGCGGCGCCTTTTTTTTATAGAGAAAAACAAAAAAAAACACGCTCTTATTGAAACTACTTGCCAACTTGTCGTTTTGGTGGTTGTTTGCAACAGTCTGTAAAGAAGAGGTATAATGAAAAGAGATTTCAAACATTTAGAAGATATTCAAAATTTAGCCCCTTTGTGAGGATTTTAGAAAACTCATAAGATGGTGACTTTTGATGATGTGGTTGGTTACCCAAATATAAAGGCCTACTTTCTAAAGAACATCTTTTGAATCTTCAAAATTCAAAATTCCGAATGTGTCAAAAAATCATCTTCTTTTTATCAAGATTTTGAGTGTGATTGTGTTGATAAGGTAAAATTTTTCATGTTGCACATATATCACCACGTAAAATCAACGTTCATCATGAAGTTTGTCATAGTGAACAAAGATCAAAAGCTTATGTACCAAATAACTATGAAACATCTCTTAAGGTAGCTAACATTCTGACAACCTTTCTCCACAATATATCATATTTGACTAAAATGTGCTCAAAGTCAACATTCTAGGTGAAGAACAAATTATTGTTTTGTACGGAGTATGCTTTAGTCCCCTTTCACTACCAGAAGAGACAAAATACGTCCCCCTTCTAGTATAATTTGAAAGATCCATGGCAGTGAGGGGTTAACCCCTAAAATTCTTTTGTGTTTAGATGCCCAAAATTGCTTCAAAATACTAATTCCCAAAGCAAGGTCAGAATCTTCATTGAAACTTATTTTTTAACAAATCCAACCGTAAGATCATTTGGTTGGCTTGCACAAGTACATTGTCCCAAAATTTCAGAATGAACATTCCCACCAATTGCAAGATCAATGTGCCTAAATTTCAAAATGTAGGCTTTTCTAACCCTTCTAGAAGGTGAAGTTTTGTTTTTCAAAAAATTTAGAAAAAAATATGCATGTTGTATTTCTTGTGCAATTTTGGCAATATCTTGGAAAATGGGTTGAAAGCATATATATAAAAATTTAACCAAAAAAAATTTTGGATTCATTTTTACAAAAACTGTAAAGTGAAAGGTATTGATGAATGAAAGATATAACTAATATGCTAATAAGTTTTGGAAGAATTTGAAAATTGTTAATCCCAATGGTGAGAATGCTCTAACAAACAATTAGTAACTTTCCTTTTCATTTGAAAATTTTCAAAATTGAGAGTAAAAGATACTCCCGCTGTCCGAATATAAAGCTCCAAATTAGGCATAGTTCTTGTCCCACTAAAAAGTTCCTTTTTACTAATTTCAATTGTTGAGAAAGCGTTTGTCATGTCCAATGGTCTCATGGGGGCAAGTTAAGCAATTAAAGAGCATTCCTCTCCTAACATTGGCCGTGCCCATATGAGGTACCATTGTTGCTGCTAATCTTTAAATCATTAATAATGAGGAGCTAGCAACATGTACAAATATGCTCAAATATGGTACTTTTTGCATAGAGTTTGGGTGCCCAAACAGCAACATCAAAGCTAGAGATTTTGCACACATTTGGTAGGTGGTATTTTGATTCTAGAATGCATTTGTCATTAGTACAAAGACTAAAATAATGTGGAACCGGCAGCCTTCACAAACTATGCACAAAGATGGTACTTTTTGCATGGAATTTGGGTGTCTAAACGGCAACATTAAAACTTGAGATTTTGCAGATATTTGGTAGCTGGTATATTGATTCTAGAATGCATTTGTCACTAGCATAATGACTATAAATACAATTAATCCCTCATGGAGAAGTTTGTTTGAGCTTTATAATGGGACAGAGGGAGTAACTTTATATGTTTTTTCTACTCTCTTCCTACCTTCATTGCGCAAAATAAAACTCCTTTTAACTTTTACCTCATTATTTGGAATTGAGTGATTATTATTTTTTTGAGTAGATATCAATCTATACAATTCTATCAATAAATAAATAATTTAGAATATATTTTTTTGTTATCCGGTTTGACATTGAAATTGAAAAAACCTCCTAACTTTTGCATTACTTATTGAAATGACATGAAATAAAGCTTCACATGTAGATTATGATGAGTAGCATCCTTCCTAAAAATTTCATGAAAAATTTCCAAATTACGAAATCAATAGAGCCTACTTGAATTCTCATAAAGCCCAAAGTGGACTCCTTAGTCCTTTAGGGGTTAATTTATATTCCAAAAGAAAATAATTTTGAAATGCTCAAGGTTTTTTTTGGAGCTCATCACATCACATGTGAAAAATATTACAACGAACACAAAAATGGTAGATTTCTATATTGACATATGTTTAATGGTGAATACACAAAATAGCAAATTGCAAATGCATTTTCTCATAGTAACAATTTACCATGTCCTCTTTCGTCATTCATATCATAATTTTGGTGTCAATATTTAAACATCGTCTGTTTGAATTTTTGAAAATGGATTTTCATATGTTACGACCTCCATAGTACAAAACTCCTCCTTAATGATGTAAAAAATTCGATTTTCACAAAAAGAACATGATGGAAAGTTACATAATTCCATACTTAACCAAATATTTTTCAGATGTTTTCAAGAAAAAAAGAGTTATTTTTATATAAATAAACAAAGTGTTGAAATATTTGTGCTCCAATGACCCAAAAAAAAATTGCTAAACAATATACCCCCAACAACTCTATCCTAAGGACACATGTTGTAAACATGTATTTGATACTATTGCACTTTCATTTACAATTAGGCACTTGGCTCCTACAGTATATAGCCAGAAGATCAAAAATGACAAATCAAATCTTCTTTTGTGAGAATTTGTAGGAGTCATGACTCATGACTTTTATTAATTTTTTTGTTTGTTTTTATCTTTACCTGCCAAAGACATGCATTGTAGGTTGAATTTTTTGCAACCCACCTTGAATTTTAGTAGAGGACACGTTGCAATACTTATTCATTTAGTTTAATATTTTGTCTACAAGAGTTTTTTCTTGCCATCACAATATTCATTGAAAAGGGAAAAAGTGACATTTTGGGACTTTTGGATTTTATGTTTTCTAAAGAGTATTCAATGAATACTCTTTAGAAAACATGAAATCCAAAAGTCCCAAAATGTCACTTTTTCCCTTTTTAATAAATATTGCGTTTGTTTAAGAACTTTTAGCTACATGCATGGCAGCTTATTAGGTTTTAATTGGCAACTTTTAAGTTTGGTTCATATATTTTTTAGTTATGTGAATTGGTGATGTCTAACATCAATCTTCAATAGTTGTTTCATTTTGTTAATTATAATGCCAAACTTGGACATTTGCAAAGTGTACACTAACAGTTTTGTCAAGAAGTTGCTAAAAGATTATTTCGTACATTCATACAAGCGCCAGACCTTGCCATGACTTGATAACTACAATCAGTTGTTTGAGGGAAGGCATGTGAATAAAATGAACATTTACACTTTGCATTATAGTTAGGTGTGGGAAATCAAATATATTTGATGGCTACTCAAGTTGTCTTAAGTTGAGGTCCCATCAACAACGGGTAGCATATCAAATTGCACCTCACCTCAAAGGCAATTTTGCATCTTGAGACTTTGACTACTTTTTAAATTTTCCTCTTTGTTATTACAATACAGTTTAGCAGAAATTTTGCAAAATGCAAAATTTCGCCAGGTTTATTGCCGCTGGTCATGAGCCTCAAAGGCAAAAAAAAATGGTATTGGATATAGAAATAAATTAGAAAAAGCCCTAAAATTTTCAAACCTTTTCTTAAAATCTCATTTGCAAAACAATTCAAACGCAAATGCCACGTGTAAATTAGGGATATCCGTGACACCCTAGGCAATGCAGTGATTTTCTTTACTCGAACTGTAGCGGCAAGAAGAAGAAGACGACGATCTTTCCCTCGAAAGAACCACCACTTCGGCGTAGGATTCTCCCGAATTTTCTAGAAATTTCCAGAGTAGCGCAATCACAACTGCGTCTCGCACAGTCTCCGTCACGTTAGGATTCGCAGCAGCATTTGAAAAGAATTTAGTTTTCCACAGACATTCACCAGCAGTTTTTCCAAATCTTGTCTAACTACTGTCATTGTAACATATCGGTAGGTTTCAGCTGGCGGTCTCCATTGCGAGTGACGTTCTTTTTCAGGCACTCTGAACATATATTCTGTGTGCGCGCTTTGAAAAACGTTTATTTAACTAGAAGTAAGTTAGGCTGAACAGGACGGATTACATGGCCGTTCTACGAGCGATAGGGTTGCCGGCTCTCCTCCCAGCTGCTGCTGTCACAGCTTCGGCTGCCGCGCCTTCCATCAAATCTTTCAATTCTTCGAACAGGTGCTGAGAATTTCGCCGCTCATGTCTCGCCACTACATAGTAGGTTAGGATTTCTCTTCTGCATTTTTCTAATGTTCTTGCTTTAATTTTAGCTGCAGTGAGAGAGTTTTGTTGTAAAATTTGCTTTTTATTGCTCTCCTCTTAAGAATAACATCGATCCTGTGAAGGATTTGAGAGAATAGCATCGATCTTGGGAAGGATTTGAGAGTTGACGACTCTTTACTCGGTGTTAATTAAAAAAATTACATGCGGTTTTGTGGTTAAGACTCTGTTTTACTCCGATAATCCAATTTGAAGTTGTAAAACGTTGTCTTATTGCGGTGATGATCACAAGAATGGATGTAGCTTTTGTTTTTTAAAGTTTCGATTACAACAATAACAGCTGAAAATGATTTCAATTTGAATTTCGATGTGTTTTTAGCACTCTTGATACAATTTTTGTGAGTGTTAACAAATGCCTAAGGTTTAGTAGTTTTTTATACGTGAATATTATTGAATGTGTCGCCTGAAGAACACTTAGAAGGCGATGCGGAAATTGAGCTCTTGCAGTGTAAGGGACAATTTGGAAGCGTTGTTTATCTTTGTGAATTGGACATTGTAATCCTTAGCAAATTGGCATTTTGAACTTGGATTGAAAAAAGTTAGTTTAGTGCTTGGAATTAAAATGGAAGATTTAAAACATATTTGTGTTGTTTTTCAATAAAATTTGGAACTCTGAAACTACTTGAGTTGGTGTTCTTTCGTAGGTCGTCGTCACCACGGACGACTGTGTTGCTAAAGCAAAGTGCGCGCATCTTCAAAGATCGGTTTCTAGGCTCCACGCACTTGTTGCAAGGTTCATTTCTGGCGTATCCTATGGCTGCTGGAGCGGCGATGGTAGCGGTCGAGGCGACAGCGTCACCTGAAGTCTCACAGATGGCTCCAGGACAGGTTTATGCCTCAACATTTGCTTTATGATATCCCTTTGCTATTTCTATCTATAGCTAATTGTTGTTGTGACTGTAATCGCTATTCGAAAAACCAGTAGGTTGTGTAGGACTGACCTCGTTAGAATTTGGCGAATGTTTGGCTGAGGATATAGATCTTCGCTTGAGACCTATGGATTTTTGGTTATATTACATTGCGGTTGCTTAGAAATGTAACTTTTGCTTGTACATTGTTGCTGAGACTATCAGGGCAAGAATGGGGCCGGAGCTAAGGCGGAACTACCGGATTTGATGGTAAATTTTGAACGCTGCACACCTCTTGGCTTTCAAAATTATGTGTGATGCAAATTATGCAGTCAGGGCATGTGCTGGAGAGCTGAAGAGCTCTGCGCAGTTTTCTCCCTTTTGAATTTCATGGTTCGTTAGTTTAGGTATTCTAAAACGACTTATTTTTAGAGAGCAACAGCTGAGATAGTGAATGCCTCACAAACGCCGTTGTTTTAGCCTCCGATTTGTTTATGTTTAATTAGATTTTTGGATCGTCTTCTCTTCTGGCCTTCTGAGGAAAGGTTTTTTAGATCATTGCAATTAGTGTACCCGGTGTCTTTAGTGACAAGTTTACGGCATTTGGTTGTTCCCATTTGATTGCGAATTGAGATTCGATCATCATTGGTTTTATCTTAAAATCGCAGACTGAGTTCATGGTGGACATGAAATGTGACGGATGCGTCAAATCAGTGCGCACCAAGCTAGAGCCCCTTGACGGTAAACTGCTCGACTTAACCCATTCTGCATGGCTGTTCCTACTACACCCAATCTCTGTGTTTCTAATGATTATTTGGCAGCTTCATTTATACTGTTTATTTAATCAATGTGAACCTGGTAATGGCGAGATCGATTGTATATGAAATTTTAGGGCGAACCTGATCTAGGACCTTGCTGCTTCCTGTGATAGAAAATTGTCATATTCAGAGAAATTGTTCCCCTGTCTTGGATGTAGGTGTGAAGTCCGTGGACGTGAGTCTTGAAAATCAAGTGGTGCGGATTTTGGGGTCAACAACAGTAAAGGACCTCACAGCAGCTTTGGTAGAATCTGGACGCAAGGCTCGGCTTATCGGTCAAGGGCTTCCAGAAAGTAAGTTGCCGTTGGTGGATTTCTTTTAATCGTAGGACTTTGGTCCACATTTTGTTCTGGTTTTAAGTTCATGCTTGTGTTTCTTATGCATCCATGTATATTTAAGGTCTTCTTGTGGATGCTTCTTGCATATCTCCTCAGATGTCACCCTAAGAATCTGTAACCTCAATATAGAGTTTGTGTTTAAGTTGATGGTAACAGTACTCTTTTATTTAATCTTATTTATTCATGTGCGTTCCCTAGAGAAGTTTCCCATTCCTAGATTTTCGAAGTTCTTTCGGTATTGAATGCAACAGTGAAGTGGCAATTGAGTTTGGGGATAAATCTTATAATTGTTTGATGTCGAATTAAACGATTTAGTCAGAAACTGATGATATTCTCTGTACTTAACGCGTATATTATTTAGCTGCTCATCGCCAGTCGCAAAATCGAAGTGAAGCGCGCTTTAGGGCAAATATCTTTACAGTATTGGATAAGTTATAACGTGATTCATCCCTCGTGAGCTGAAATAGCAGGCTCTTGCTTGCTACTGTGAGATTTCTTATTGTGATTCATGCATATGTGTCTGTTCTACCCAACGTATTTCATAAGAATGTTGACGTTACGGACATCCAATGCATTACATTTAAAGGCGCTTTGAAGTTCCATGTTTGGTTATCTCCTTATAAGATTGTCCTAGCCCGTCACAATTCTTTAATCTAGTTATATTGTCTCAATCTATCCACTACCGAATCTTCGTTTAGTCAGCCTACTTCCCTTAAGGGTCTGGTCTGGTTTACCTTCAAAAACTGCTCCATCATATTACTGAATATATCCAGAAAATCTGTTGATCGAGAAACTTCAACAAGTGTTTCTGGAATCACGTAGCAAACCAAATGTTCGTCTTTATACTGGGTTTCCTTGAACTCTGAAATCAGTTTAGTACGCTTGAGGGTACCTTTGAGAGCACTGGAAGAAGGTGTGTCCATGCCCACCACAGTTGAAGCATAAGCCTCTTTTTCGATACTCGGTCATTTCAGCATCTGTAAGCCGTTTAAATCCATTTGGACGATTTAGGTGATTAATTCCGTCTACGCGAGCATATAAAGCATAAGGGGGTTGCCTATCTGCTTTGGTGGGGGATGACTGCCTTGTTGTGACTTTCCTTCTCTTACTAGGTAGAATCTCCCCTTCTTCAACACATGTGTAAGCCCATTTCTCTGCCAACTTTATCGCCTCTAGCATACTTGTAGGTTTTTTGGAACTCAGGTAGGAAGAGGGTGCTGGTTTCAGCCCACCAATAAATCTTGAGACCTTCTCTGACTCACTTGAGTTTTCAAGCTGCATTGAGAGGGAATGGAAATTGGCAACATAACTGGGAATAGAACCAGTCTGTTTCAGGACTGCAATTTTGTCCTGAATGGCGAATCTGGCTTCAGCAGGAATGAATGTCTTCTCCATAATGTGTACAAATTGCTGCCAGGACAGAACTGGAAGTTCTCGTCCTTCTTCAACATGTTTTGTTCGATTATACCACCAGTTGGCAGCAAATCCATCAAATAGAGTGGTAGCAATGCTAATCTTCAATCTATCCGTCTTAACTTGTATCGAGTCAAGGTAATGTTCGACTTTGATCATCCAAGTGTCTAGCTTCCTCTTATCTCGAGCGCCAACATAGAACGGAGGAATCGTTGCGTTGAATTTTGGCAGCATATTTGTTAGACTGATAATGAATTTCGCTTGTTGATCAACCTCGTGTATATGTACCTCTTCTTCATGATTCTGAAATCGATCTACATTGGTTGATGTGCTGAAATCAAGGATTTCATTTCTGGAAACCTTTGAGCTCGACGAAGGGCAAGATTGTTCCGATGTTGCTTTTTTGTCAGACTGAATCGTCGTATGAGCCAAAGGTGCTTCATTGAGATGCTCTGCTTCAGTGACTGAAACTGAATGCTTTTCTTCTTTGCACTCCATCTGTAGAGTCTCCGTCAGGTAGGACTGCTGTCACTTGTGGTTGGTTACGATGATACTTGATTCAGCGAATGCCTGGTATATCGTGTCGTATGATATACTACATGCTTGAACTATATGATGCGTCCCTCGTTGAGTTGTTAATTGGAGGCATGAACCTGATGACACTCCTGTGTTTCCAGCTCCTCGAAGATTGCAGTTGGTATCTCCTGAATTTGTCTGCTGTTAAGTCATCCTGTGGAAGATGTTTCATTAGATGTCATTAAATTTGTTGCGTTTCTTTGCTTGGGACTAGTATAATCCTTGCATGATGTAAAATCTGCCCATAACTTTTGTCTAAAAAACTGTCGCAGTGGTCAAGCAGTCATGAATTCTCTTGCATTTTCCTACATGATTCCAGATTTTGAGACGAGGTTTTGTTCTTCCAGAGAGGATGTCGTAGGTGTGCTATGCCCTAAAGGACAATATCAATTGGACATGTCTTTTGGAGTGAGCTTATTACGTGAACTCAAATTAATCTTTGGTATCAGCTTCTTTGTGGTTTCGTGTGGTTTGTCAAAAGTCGCTTGGAAACCGGGTGACTAGGAGATTTTAATGGACTTGAATACGAAGGTCTTGTTCCAGGATGAATGTAAGAGATAAATGAATGATTCTGACGGTCCTTCTTGTTCGGTTTGTACAGATCTCACGCTTTCAGCCGCAGTGGCCGAGTTCAAAGGTCCCCAGATTCATGGAGTCGTGAGGCTTGCTCAAGTGAGTATGGAACTGCTACGCGTTGAAGCATCCTTCAGCGGCCTTCCTCAAGGCTCACTTGGGTGGTCTATAAACGAATACGGAGATCTTACTCGTGGTGCTGCCAGCACAGGTCAGATCTATAGCGGCTCAGCAGGTGACTTGGGAGTGTTGGAAGTGAACAACGAGGGGGTCGCCGAATATTCTGGCACCAAGGAGAAGTTGCAAGTTCGAGATCTGATTGGCCGTGCATTGGTAGTTTACGGAGATACAGATAAATCAAGTTCGGGTATCACTGCGGCGGTCATCGCAAGGAGCGCTGGCGTTGGTGAGAATTACAAGAAGCTCTGCTTGTGCGATGGCACTGTCATTTGGGAATCGTCCAACAATGATTTCGTCAAGGCTTAGGGTCGATTTGCATGAGTAGGTTTTGCAGAGCTGCCATCTTGTTGAGTCCTCTTACATGGGAAAGTCTGATCAGATTATAGTTCCAAGCTTGATGGAATGTACCGATTCTGCGTCTCTGATTGTGACGTTTCTGTTGTGGGCTATTAGCTGTCATGGAATAAGAGGGAGTTGTAATGTGTTTGTGTAGTCATTGGACAAAAGAGACGTCCTGGTGATGGTTGTCGTAATTCTCCTTGTGAATGTCAATTTGAATCCACTTGTGACTGCTAACATCAGTGCTCATATCCATTGCATCATCCCAAATTTTCGATTGCGATAGTAATCTGTGCTGCATAAGTCAATGACAGATCCCAATCATTCGCGTAGTTGTGGACACGTCACACAGAAATATCAAATTTGAGTAAAACCTTGAGCCCTGCATATATCTAAGGTAGGCGCACCCATAAGCGTGGAAATAAGTGTTTTGGAGTAGGTAAAACAATTGACTAACTTTGAAAAAAATACTGTAAGTTAGGAAGTGGAAATAAAAAATAATGGCATCAACTTCAAGGTTCCAACTGCAAGCATTTGTTCACAAAGATTTTTCAAAAGTCCAAAATCACTGAAATTGTAGGAACCATGTGTAAGAGATGCTGAAAACAAGGTTTGTTGGTTCTTAAATAGTGAGATGAGTACTCAAAACCTCAGGCTAGTCACCCACAACCATCACTTTATCACCCATAACCAACATTTAGTCACCCACAATCAATTATTTTTTAATTAATTAGCCCCTGCCATTGTCAGATGACGACTATGGGGACACAGCGCTTATGATGCTGCTACCTTAAATCTGTGAGCTGCAGAGGCTGTTTGCTAACCAACCAACTACTGTGAAGAGGATTAGATTTTGAAAGAAACAATGTACACACCAAATAAGCATGCCTTGCGTAAGAAAATCCATTACATCCCATGATACCGCTACTTACATGAGATTGGGTAACAATAGCAAGAGCCAAATGCGCTACACATGTAACACATACAAGTGATTAACATCGTGTTAAAAGCACGGGTAGCTTTATTCACCAAATCATTCTGGCTAAATGCCAATTTTCAATTTGTCTTGTATAAATTAAAACTCGTGATTCATGGAAAACATATTCAGGCCGTTGTACATCATTTTGGAAGTAGCAACGGCCATGAGTTGATAATTTGTATGAAGGTAATGGTGAAATGTGACATGATTTTACCAAATAAACATAAATGTCAAGTATACAGTAAAAACAGAAAGAGCAGTATGTTTATAATTAAAATCATTTGAAAGAAATCTTTGAAAGGTGTGCATAATTCTTGTGAAGGAAAGAACAATTCACCTTGTGTTTGTCTTCTGTTATCTTAATGAAATCCTGGTTTACAAACTTGTTGACAAATCTCGTTATCTTCCATCCTTTTGGGTCAAGACAACTAATATTGTTTAGGAATTGATAGCTAGTCTCCAACAATAACATTTAGCTATGGCATACGTTGAAAAGGAGTCAAAGATGGCCCCCTAGTAACAAACTTCACAAATGAGTTGAAACTTCCATTAAAATACTATTAAGTGCAATTGCAAAGTTATGACATTAATGTACATAAAGAAGTTGTAAACTTAATGGATTTTTTGAGAAACCAATATGTTTGTGCAACCACAAGTACGAAAGATTTTAATCTTAATTAGGAGAGCTTGTTTTTAATTTGGGCAGCATAGTCTTCTAGATAAATGTAACACATAGTATACAAATCTTGGCACTTAATCAAGAAGACTTAACCAAGACTTTACTACTTTAATTTAACACTAAGCGCCTAGCTTTTCAAAATAAGATAGGATCACGGACCCTTTTGGTCAGCTTGGGCGCTTAGGGGTTAAAGCACATGATAGCCAAAGTTGGAAAACCTTTCAAATTAATTAATGGACACACAAGCATTGTCTATTTCTTCCAAAAAAGCTCCAAAACCCTAGGCACAAGCCTTCAACCATTATTGTACTATATTGAGCTAGCATTCAATCATGATCTCAATCAAATGAAGTGAATTAGGTTATGTCTAACCCTAGCAAAAGATTGTAGATTGAACAACGTTTAGTTAGAATGTTACAAGCATCAATCTTTGGTTCATTTGGGTAAGCACCATGCACAAATCCTATATTAGGTAATAGACCTTTCAAACCCAATTTTTGGTTATGAACTAGCATGCAAGTGCACATGATCCATACAAGGTTAGCAAATAGAGTAAGGTCAACACAATAGGTTGTGGCCAACAACTTACATCAAGAAATTCACTATGTTACAAGCATTGGTTTTTTATTGTCCAAAGTTTAGTTCACAAGTTATGAAAATTGTTTCAATGTTGTATGTTTCAATATAGGTAATACACACTATCAATCTGCAAATCATATGCATCCATGTGTCTAAGGTCATACAACACAAACAAACAATGATAGTAGGCAAACTTTCACCATTTTGTAGCATATTTGATTCAACTTGATTACCATTTATAAACCAATGTCATGAGATCCAATGAGAGTGAGCCACCTACACAAGCTTTGCTTAACCTCTAAGCGTCTTGCTAACAAAATTTTGCATACCTCCAATATGGAACCTTCAGCACATTCCCTCAATTTTTAGAAGTTGAACAAGTATTTATACAATCCAAACTAGCCATTCTGTACCCAACTATCAATCAAAAATTTAAGGCTAGTCTAATTTCAAATCCAAGTAAATCTCCAAATTCCCCATCGTCGAGAATCTCGTATTTGTTAATTTAGGTAGCATTTCACAATGTGGATTTTGGACTTTGATGTGATTTTTTCCCAATAAAAAAAATTACATAATGGTTGATCCCATGAGACCATGTTTGGCTATACTTGATGGAAAAAAAAAAAAACTCCTCAAATGGGAACAAACTCCAAAACTTATGGTCATTCAAAGTAAGTGGATCTAGCTGGCTCACTACTTTAAAGCTACAAAAACTATGCCCAATTGAGAGAAAAAAAAGTGACACATCACCAACCTTCTCTCTTATATATGGGAGAGTGTGCTTCCAACTCATCCCATCCAAAATTCCTCCATCCACAATGCAATGTACAATGCCTATATACACTCCCACTAATAGTTTTAATATCAAAACTAGTAAACTCAAATGTTTGGGTGCAAAATCTAGAGGCTTCAAGGAACAACAAGCCAATCCAAAAGTTTTGTTGGACTTTTAGCTCCATTTGGACTTCAGTGGCAAACCAAAATTTGAGCATGCAATACCCCTTTTTTGTCACTTTTACACCTCCAAGAACCCCATTTGGCCATATTGGGCTCTTTGGTCCTTTAGGGGTTAAGGACCGGTAATAAGCACTGGATACGGCTATCAAAAACTTTGAAGTTGTTGATTCCACATGGTACAACCTCCCTATAAAGTTTTGTTCAGAAAATATTGGTAAGTAGCAATTCTCCTAAGCAAGCGTTGCTTGGAACAATGCTTAGCAAATGAATTTTACCTCCGTATATACCATTACCAGACGCTGGTGTGAAGGCAACTGGTCACCTTATTTGGATTTGACGTCGTAGTCAGGACGTATAAAGTTTTGAACTGTCAGTAAAAATTGAGGAAAATCATTTCCAGATTCAGAGTAGGTAAGGATTTTACAGATTAGGGTTTAAGATTTAGGACTTAGCTTAAACCAAAGCATAAGACCTAAAACAAACAGATACAATCGTTGTTTGTTACCTTTAATGACTTCCATAAGAAGCCCCATCTACTGCACCATCAGCCAGAATGACAATCTCTCATCCTAGCATTGCTTGAAGCAATGACTGCAGGCACCGAGTACTAGAATTTGCACAACTTGAAAAAGAAACGATCAGCCATGGTCTCGCAAACAGCCCAGGTGAGGCACATCGAGACACCCATGACCTCAGAATACCGACTCGTATCGTACTATCCTATCTCTAAAGAAGATGAAAAGTATTACGGTAAGGCAAGTGACAGGCTGAGTACGACTTCAGAACTACAACACTGCTGCCAGGTTTTTAGCATATAAAAAAGGAGCAGAACTGGAAGTGCAGAATTATAAAAATACACAATAGAATGGTTAGAACCTGAGTTACTGAGGTTCCAATGTAAGGTAAACTAAGTGAGCTCTCTCTATACTGGACAAAGATTGCCCACCCTCTCAAGATAGCCGCCACAAACAGCCATTTGGCTGATGATTAGCCATGATGTCCTAGCTTTCGTTTTAAACAGCTATCAAGTTTTAACAACTAACATGCTTTTTTGCTAAAGTATAAACACATTCAGGAAAACTGTCGCTTACAAGGCTCAAAAAGGATAAAAGGCATCAGTTTTGAAGCAGCTTACTTCCTTTAAGATTTCTGAACAATATCTTCATACAAGTCATAGTACGACAAGGATTTGGCTGTTCTGCGCGGCAAGCCACCGCCAATGGACTTCTTCCTCAGCAGCGTCCCATGCCGAGGTAACAGATCTTCCTCAGAGCGTCTCTTCTCTCGAGCCTTGAGCTTCTCGGTTTTCTCCATTTGGCTAGTGAACGCCTCCGCAAAGAAAGCAACCACAACATTGAGAGTGAAAGCAACTGCAATTGCCCAGAAAGCTATGAAGTAAGCTCGACTCCACATTGTTCCAGTGACTGCTGCATAAGCGTCCATGAACACATACCACTTGTTTACCACACAGAGATTGAAGCAAGTCGCCATTGCGGAAGGGTAATCGTTGAAGTTGAATCCATAAAACTTGTGATGTGCATATTCTGTCCCTTCCAATGCTGGGTTGTCCTTATATATGAGCCCCCCAAAGAGGTGCATGCCCAGTAGGGCAAAGACGGAACACACAAGGAACTGGAGGGCCAATATAGGAGCGGTTGCAGGAATCACATGCACCAATGTTTCACCCATCAGACGCCAGCGGGAGCTCATGGTCATAAGTGCAAGTATACGGAAACACCGAGCGATGATGAAGTAGGACACCCTGAACACGAAATCAATGAGAACGTATAACTATGAGAAGCGATATAGTTAGCAAATAACATAGTGCCGGTCTCCTTATAAAGCAATACACCATTTCTACTATTTAGTGTATGCTACTACGTAGGTTTCATGTTAATTCAAGCACCAGGTATTAGCATATCTATTGATAGATATGACTAGAACATCATTTAGTGAGATTAAGATCTTGATTAGGCCACTTGCTGATTGAGTGATCGTTCACTCAAAAGCCACTTGATGGTGATTCCATGGTATATTATTTACATGAAAACTCGTTTACTCCACAGCAAGCTACTCTAGTAGCACATTGAATCATGGATGGCACTAAATGGAATGAACGGTGTAATTACTAAACATATTGCAGTATTTTTCTTCAAGTCAGCTACGTGGAATGGTATGCTGCAAGAGTCTGGAATAAAGACCACTCACCAGGATCGAGAATCAACGTAGTAAAAACATGCCGCTTGAAGGGCTACAATCGCAATTGCGACAACAAAATCAAAGCGATTTACAAGTGTCCGCCAATAAGACGACCACCCTTGTACACAGATCTTGAGCACACCATCCATAACGAAAATCCAGCCTGCACAATGAGAAAAAGAGCTCATTATGAATCGAAATCCAGTCATTTTCTTAACAGGAAGTTTGAGTACAAGTGGCAACTGAATGAGGGGCAATAGAAGATCTTAAATGCATATTAAAAGAGCCAAGAACCAGCATTTAGCAAAACCATGACAAAGCCCCACATCATCTCACAAACGAAATAATACTATTAGAGATGGTCATTAATAGCGCTTACCAAATACGAACTCAAGATTTATCAATATCATCTGCACCGGTCCAGAGACCTATATTAACACATACCAGGCTGCAGATGTCAGACCTTCGAGCCAATTCAACCATGCATCGGATTTAAATAAGACATTTCGAACGGGTTCACACCGTAAAGTCAACTTAAGAAACTGTACGAAATTTAGTAAAGGATGCTGTGAGGATCTTTCCCTTCTCATACTATTCAAAGAATTTAACACTACTGAGGTGTTCGGGATCAGGAAATTTAAGAATACAAAAAACCTCCCAAATCCAAAGACAAATATGTAGTAAGAGTTTTAATAATGTACATTGAGTGCAGCGATGGCAATTGATAATGAAGACAACGTCAAGGCCCAGATAACATAGTTGTAAAAGGGGTGTTTCACGAAGTGCAGATCTGTAGTACTACGGCGCCGCTTTAGACGTGCGATGTCTGGTTGCCTTTCCACCTCTTTAGCAATAACATCACAAAGTTCTTCAAACTCATCAGACCAGATCTTGAAATCTCCACGTTTGTTAAGAGCGAGGAAAAGTCGGCTTGCACGAGCTCGAACATCCGGTATATGCCTTTGACCCACCCAAAAACCAGGAAAATATTTATAAGTGCCTGGGTCAGCAATTGTTTATCAAAAATGACATAAAAAGATGCCAACCACAAGGAAATTAGAGCCACCAACTATAATTTACTCTGTTACCCAACTGTTTGTATACAAGCAGATGGACCCATTCGATTCTCTTGGACACTGTTAACCATAATGGACTATAATCACAAGCACTCACCTGTAGCGTCCAATGGCAAGGAATAGGGCAATCATTGTTGCACCATCTATCCATTCTTGGTGGCGTGTGTCCAATAAACTGAAAGCCGCCCTCAAATTTCCTTGTCGAGCTGTTATACGTTTGGCAACCTCAACCGCCATCTGCAAGACAAGCAGAGGTATAAACCTAAGTATGACACCAGACAAAGGAACAACACACTCGGTGTATAATTGACCTTTGTCACACGTTAGAGGTTTACTGCATTCAAAAAATATCGTATTTTCTGAAGAGTTTCCCACCAAGCACAACATTATTGAGAGCAAAGAATCGCTCAATAAAACCTGCTCTTCAAAACCATCTCACTGGAACCGTGAAAAAGCTAATAAACGTTTCAATCAAAAAAAAGGTTAGTTAGAATACCTGTTGCTTGTAGCTGCTGTAGATCACAGAGAAAGCCAGGTTCATCAAGAAATACAGCCCCATAATCATATAGAAGAAAAAGAAGAAGAATGCAAAACGGTTTGCATTATATGTTGAAGCCCAAACCACAGGGTTGTTGGCAGTTGTCAACAACACAAACAGGCTGAGTAGTGATGTGCTGAAATTCTTGAATTCATCTGCAGTCTCCGAAAATATTGTCGTTGCCAGCCAAGCTGAGATTAATACAAATATCCCTACCAGCACCTAATATCCACAAGGACACAAGCACAAAGAGAACTTATAAGAGGTAAGTTAAAAAGTTGCATCAGAAACTTCAGCCACCACGTATTTCTTCATGCGAAGTGACAAAGTACAACCTGAAACAGGGCAAGCTAGACAAATTGAGACAGGAGTATTGATTTAAGGTAATACCGCAATATCCAGAAAGGTGTGTACGATCCGTAGAGTCATCCGGAAGCAACCTCGTATGGCCCTATCGTCAAAGATGAAATATCAAGTCAGCCATATCATTTTCATCTATCATATCATCCAAAAGTTTGCCTCACAACCCACTTAATTCTAATGCACGGTCAATCTGACGTAACTATACATATGCAAGAAGTGAGCCGGGGTGAACAAACTCAAAGAGATATAAAAAATTGTAAATATACGACATAAATGAAGTATTCATCTACACTGCACGTCATGAGCATACAAAAGATTGCCAGTAAAGATTACTCACTCTGCATGCGAAGAAACTTGACGACCATACATTTTCTAAGAATCCAAAAAAACATCGGCGTCTTAGAACTTGACTCGGGTCAGAAATTTACCTGCTGAAGACAATGGGAATTAGCAGCCGTGTGTACATCGATATATTAATCCCACGCAATGCGGCTAGTCCAAGGGAAGATGCAGCTGTAGACACCACCATTAAACCCAGAACCACCACCTGCTCCGCACCGTCGAACAAAACACTTTTGATCAACAGTTAAGTAGTATGAATCGGTAGTAGATGTGCATTGATCAATAATTGTCGAATACTCATTGATGGACATGAAAGTATATGGAAAGAGTATAATTCAGGACATCATGAGGCATTCAAGGACCGAAAAAAAACCTTGTAGACTCCCACGCGATTAATCCAGAATAGCGACCTCAGAAAATACCATTGCAGCCATACCGAGCAGGCCAGCACCAACACACACAGCACCTGTAAAATTGGTTTAAATACTTTCAGCTATCCAAAGTGCAACGTTAGCAACTTGATCCCCAAGACTAAAGTATGAAGCACTCGAATGGAGGTTCCTTGCTAGTTTCGTTGCTCTATAAATAAACGAGTAATCGCCTCTCAGATGCATGCCATGGTTTTCAGACCAGCAAAGTTAAAACAGCTTCGAAGAATATTACAAGGTTCACAAGGAGGTAAACTATCGACAATGGCCGCTAGGGGGGAAAAATAGGAGCTTGTTAGCATACAACCAGAAGAGAATGCAAACCTGAATAGTCCCAGATACCCACGTTTGAATATATGGTAAACCGCTAAGAGGATACTTTTTGGGGTCTCCACAAGGATGTGGCAGGTCGTGATTGCACCATGCTGGAATCTACAGAATAAAGCCCAAACGTTCTCAGAGTCCTCTCAAAGATTAACCTTTCTAAACAAATTTTACAGACAACACATTTAAACTCTATCAAGTATCTGACTTCATCAACTCTGACTAATGTTAAGCTATCCGTCCATCTATTTAACAAACCAAAAGGATTTTTCAAAACCTTATAACACATACGTAATCTTTCCTTGTTCTGTCGTAAAACACTAGTTCAACGAAACCATGCAGTTGCACTCCCTCAACTTGAAAAAAATATTATCAACAGCGTGTATACTTGTGTCCTTGCGGTGAGACAAATTTTTCTGCTTCAATAAAAGTAAAAATAAATGAAAACGGATTTGAAAAAATCTAAATATTATAAAAAACGCAACGTTTACTTTCATTAAGAGTAGTATCACCAACCTCGAAAAATGGTAGGACCATCAACAGAATATATATGAAGCCTCTTGCAAAGGATAATTTGTGGTACGTAAGAAAAGCTCTCTTGGCACTTTGATAATCCTTGTGATAGACCACAGCCAATGGCATCCACCTGCCCAGCATGGCCTGCAACATACATCGACCATCAAAGACTGGATCTTCTGATGGTTATTTTCATTCTTCAAGTACGATATCCAATATTACCGGCACTTGGACATCATGATTGGAGAAAATCAATCAGAGAGTCCGAGTAGTGGATCCCATTCCATATTAGCCTGCTCGCCAATATTTATAGAATTTCAACCAAAGTAGAGAATGCTAAAACAGTTAGAGACCTAAATCCAACTCCTATAATGACTCTTATTACCAACAGCAGCTCATCAATTCATTCACTTCGTTAGACATATTGGCAAATAGTGCGAGAATAACTTGGCTCTACAGCCACTGATCCGTGAATAAAAATCAAATTGTCAACTAAACTTCAAAAGTGATCTGCAACCTCCTACTTCGAAATAGCATAAAATTTCATGTACAAAGATAATTATTTGATCTCAGCAGGTTTGACTCTTGTACACAAAGTGATTCCTACACAGCTCTTTAGTGCTCTCCCTAAAGACCATGACGCAAATTATGACCACAAGAGAAAGAATGAAGGAGCAACAGACGTGAACACATGCAGGGAATGATTAATTACCTGATCAACCAAAGCAGCTGCCATCTCCACATGTGAGGTTAAGGAGGACTCGCTTTGCGGTCCATACTCCAAATCGGTGAACCGCCTAAGATCCATACTTGTCGATTGCACATACGCTGATTGCCCTCTCCGAAGAGGAGTGAGAAGCCCCTCCTCCTGTATCTCGGGGAGAGGGGTCTTCTTTCTGACCTTCTTCCTCATCTTGCTGCTTTTCTATCACACCTACTACTTCTAACAACTTCTGCGACGATCACCTTCCCGGTGTCATTCTCATCCAATGCAGTACGAGGGCATCCTCCCGTGTCACATACTCACTATACCAGTGTCAATTCATGTAAGACCACATAACCTCTGGACTCCATGAGAACGATCAGAGGACCAAACCTTCCAATTACACCACAATCGAATTTCCACTAAAAATCATCATGTCATAGCCAGTCAGTAAAAGCAATCCATTTCATGCTTAAAATCCTGGTAGAAGAATTCGCCATGAAACATCTTCGACAGCCATTCCCAACATCGCCGAGCAACTATAGTCTCCCTTGCTCCCGGAGCTCAAATTTCACACCAAGGAGCGATCACAAGAACGTTGATCCAGTCCGCCATCTTCGCAAAACATTACCAGCCACTTCATCCGATCCTCACTCCAAAAACGCAATTATGATTTCACCTGGACGCCATCGAGAGCAGAATTCTCCAACACGCTCCCCGAGGCCATCGAAAACACACACTAACACTAAAACCTCAACCGGTAGCTCAACAGCTCAAATTACGCTATTCTCCATAGCCTCAGATTTTTTTTAGCAAAAAACGAAACCCTAAGCACCACTCCATACGCGCCATTCCAGAACTCGCCACCGTTGTGCCTCTCATCGAAACCCTAGGTCACGAAATAAGGTGGATTCTGTTGTCACAAGAACCCAGGAGCAAACGTAACGCTCGCAATAAAAGAACACTAAAATAAATTATAAGCGCCGGCAACTGAAACCCTGGCTGGCTTGTAAGCTTAATAAGCTTAAACGCCGCCCAAAGCAACGATAAACTCTCGATGCCTCGTCAGGCGTGCCATGAACAAACCGCAACCTCTGGTTCATCCCGAGAAATAATTCGAACCTTTTTGTTGCCTCCCGAAGTCAAATCTTTTGCACGGCAAACAGATAAAAACTGACACTAAAACTACCGGACAAAAAAATAACCTCAAGCCAAAAGAAAAAATGGCAAATTCTGAGGAATTTGCACCTGGCACTGCCATCCAGGCGGCCATTTCAGAAATTCGCGCTTGCAAGGACAGAAAAAACAATTCAAAATCAATGGTGCGGGGATGCGGGAGCGCCAGCCACATGGAGCGCGTACGGGATTGCTGTCGTTGCCAGGATTCTGCTGGCGATGCCCAATCCCCTCGAGCGGCTACTTTTCTGAGTCATTTCATGCTGACTTGTCAGGTTCCCATTGGGTAGATTTTGCCACCTCGGAGCTTTAAACAGGAACTTCGGGAAAGTAATCGAGACGCACCTGCACTGGATAACGTACCCCGTTTATCTTAGAATGTACCACTCGTGTACATTCTAGAATGTTAATTTGCACGTAACTGCTTTCTTTAACTTTAATTTTAAGGAACTGTAATTCTACTTTCTTTTTGAAATAGTGCGTTGCCTTGTTTGCATAGTTCGAAATGTAAGGATATTTTGTAGCTTAAATATAATTTGTTGTAGAATGTGGAAATATGTTTGCTTGCTGAAAACAAGCACATATACTATAAAGGGGCTACATCCATTTAGCACTTTTCCATTAAGGTACTTACTCATACTTATTTTAAGTAAATTTTATAGGTGCAAAGCTTCCTTTCTTGCAATTTATAGCCATACAATCATTCAATGATTGTTTTTGGAGGTCCATGTGTTGATCAATGCTTTAACCTTTCAATACACCATTTACGAAGATCGAGTCAATGGATGGTTTCAATCTTTCATTCATCACAATCAGAAAGGAATTTTTAGCGTGGTTTTTTCCAAAGAATCTCGATTAGGTCATTGTATTATGCAGCAACCCAATTAAACTACGCTAGAATGTGTGCTTCAGTAAAACAAGCGTGCCTTGCCCAACGCCTTGCCTATGCTTCGCACATGTCCATTCGAAATCTGGAATTGAAATGTAGGCAAAACTTCCATTTTATTAACCCCTAAAATTCTTTTGTGTTTAGAGGTCCAAAACTGCTTCAAAATACTAGTCCCCAAAGTAAGGTCAAAATCTTCATTGAAACTTACTTTTTAACAAGTTCAACTCTAAGATCTTTTGGTTGACTTGCACAAGTACACTACCCTTGCATATCTTTACACTAGCCCATTTTACCATTCCAAAAACTTAGCATTTTATACAATACATACAATTGGCAATTTTGTATCATTGGCCTATAATTCTTATAAAATCCTAATCAAGCATACCAAATTCTGAGTTCCAAAAATCAAAATCTTATTTTTGGTGAATTATTTTAAATAAAATTCATGGTTTCACTTGACAATTGATTAACAAACATTGGTGATGAATTTTTGAAATTTATTTTCATGGGTATATAGGAATCATCCATACACACATCTTTCCTTTAAACAAAAATCTTCAAAAAGTTTCAAAATTTCTTCTATAGAGATTTTAGTGTTAGGCCCATCATGACCAAATTTAGTAAAATAGATATCTCCAATCTTTAATTGGATTTTGGCAAAATAAACATATTGCTCTGCTCAAAGGTGAAAACTTAACCACAATGTATGAGTCAAATTTTAAAATCTAATTAAAAAATGGAGATATCTACTTTACTAAATTTGGTCATGATGGGCCTAACACTAAAATATCTATAGAAGGAATTTTGAAACTTTTTGAAAATTTTTGTTCAAAGGAAAGATGTGTGTACGGATGATTCCTACATACCCATGCTATCAAATCTCAAAAATTCATCACCAATGTTTTTTTAGTCAATTGTCAAGTAAAACCATGAATTTTATTTAAAATAATTCACCAAAAATAAAATTTTGATTTTTGGAACTCAAAGTTTAGTGTGCTTGATTAGGATTGTATAAGTATTATAGGCCAATGATTCAAAATACAAAGTTGCCAATTGTATTGTGTAAAATGCTAAGTTTTTGGAATGGTAGAATGGGCTAGGCGTAAAGATAAGCAAGGGTAGTGTACAAAGGTGGCATGCTTCTTGTTCTTTTTTTTTACATTGAATATTGGTCTCAACTGTTTGCTTTCCTTCATGCAACTACTTGGTAGGGCACTCAACATAATGTGGCATCTTTCATGCACTCTCTAATTGAATTGCTCGCTCACAAAACTTTAATATTTTGCCATTTTCATCATTAATTCAAAAGTTAATGACATCACTAGTAATGTTGTTAAAAACAAGCACTGCAAATGCTAAAGTTGCAAAATTAACTCATAACATGTAAAAACAACACATTTGAGTTTGATAAATTAGGAAAGTATTTTTTTAGCTAAATTGGTTTTTCTCTAACACTAACTTACAATAGAGGTAGTCACAACACATTCTTGGCTAGTTGTGGTGAATGAGAAAGCAAACAAGTCACTATGTTGCTGGCTGCTAAAGCTTTCGTTTTGGTTAGCATGCTAAAGTTCTCACCATCCCATTCTTCTCCCCCGGAGGTGAAGAATGGGACGGTGAGAAGTTTAGTAGGAGAAGTTTCACCTCTTGCAACGTATTCTTCACCTTGTCGTACTTGTTTTTATTGTCAATTGATTGCTCCCGTTGGTGGAGAACATAGTTATTACTACATCTTCTGAAAGCAGGCAATCATTCCCCATTCTCATTCTTTAAAACAAACAAACGGGGTGTCACACCATCTTCACAAAGAATGAGCTCCTATTGGCTCCTCTCTTCTCTCCACAACTTCTCAATTTTCATTCTCTTTTCATTCCTTGAGAAGCCGTGACTACCCCTAATGTAGAACTAGATTTTTTCATAACTTCACCAGTTCTAGCTAGCTACTTAAAAAACAAATCAATTTTTTCCTATTTTTCAATTTTTAACTAGTCAATTTCCTATGTTTTGAGATTGGTACCATTTATAAGACTATAATACCAAACATTTCACATTATAGTGTTTGTATTTTTTTAATTTGAAAATCCAAAGATTTTTTTTAATTACAACCTTGGCAAGAATCAGAATTGTCACAACCCTTCACCATATGAAAGGCAAGGTTCTTCTTAATTTCCAAAAGGAGTTGAGACTAAGATTGGGAACTTTCAATAACATCACATCATCATAATATAGATTTTAGGATTCAGAAATTTCAATTTCTCCTAGTGGTTTTTCACCTCCACTTGGAACCGTTGGAAGATATCTCTACCACTTAGTAAACAAGTACCAAAAAATTGTATTCTTTTCCAGCAAAGACGTAGCCTCAACTATCATATGGTCAAAGTTTTAGGTACGTCCTTGACCTTGGGAGTCTGCCACCATTTGTGATAGGCAACTAAGTATAGCAAGAATTCAATGTATTTTTAGAAGACTTGAGTAAAAATTCTAGTGTTCTTTTTCCTAAAACTAGTTAATTTCCCGTTTGACAAGCTTTTTGTCCGGTTTTGTGTCTGGAATTTTCTAAGCTTAGCCGGCTTATAGTCTATTGAATGCCAATTTGCCTTGGATATTGAAGTAGGAGCAAGTGAGATATTTGAATAATAAAAACAAGAAATTTGAAGTTAGAGTCTACTATTAGATGTAGCTACATTCCTAAGAGCCCTTGTGTTCCTTGGAATTTTGTTAACTTCTTCATTGCACACTTTTGTAGATTCAGATGGTTCAAACTATATTTTAAAGCCATGATGACTGTCACAATGTTTGATGTAGTACTTGCATATTGTAGCCTTGAGTATATTGAATACACCTAAATTAGTGTGAATTATTTTTGGTTATCAATGTGTCTTGCAAATTCACAATTCTTTGGAATAAGTGCAAGTTAGCATTATTGGCATATGGTTCACTATTCCAAATAGTTTGTGTAGTAAGTTGAGACTTATGTATTGAAAATATTGTAACTAATGGAGACATTCATTAAGAAGCTTCAATTCTCCTAATGCATTTTGCAAGTGAAATTGAGTGTCTTTCATATTGTTTTGCAAGTCAAAAAAACCTATTTCCACTCATCTGCTAAAGGCAAGCTTCTTGTCATTTTCTTTATTTTTCACACAAGAAAGCCCATGCTAGCAATTTTTTGCACCTCACATGGTGCCTAGTTTTTTTTAGTTTTTCATGAAAAGCCTTGGATTTTAGATTGAGAAGATCCATGTAGCTTAATGCAACCATGCCTTGGAAAAACTCTCTTTCTCGCAAAGTTAAAAACCAACTTTTAACAAGCTTTTGAACTCACTCTCATGGCCCTTATCAATTTAGTTTTTTTTGCAAAGCAACTAGTGCTAAATTCAACGCAACGGGTACGGAGAACTAGTAGTGGGCTTGGTTTACTATACATAAGTTATGTCAATATGGCCTCGCACATGAGCTTGCACAAGGCCATGATGGGCCTCATATGCAGGTCGATGACTGCAGGTGAGGGCTGGCCAACCCTCATTAGTTTGGCCCGACATTCCGATGAGGGCCAGCCCTTATGGGCCAGGTTTACCTTGATTTACTGGTTTCCAGTTAACTAAGAGTATGTTTACACTTGGTGTTAAGAGGGGTATTAGCAATATGAATGTATAGTCGGGTCCATTAATCTTACAACCTGTATTTTTGGGTCATTCAGATTTTTTAATGAAACATGGAGTACAATTGGTGTATTTTTGACCAAAAGTTTATCATTGTATTCTCACGTAATTCTAATCAAGCATACTAAATATCAATTTCAAAAAAGCAAAACTACATTTGTGCTGAAATTTTAAAGCAAAATTTGATGGTTTGACATGGTATTTTATTAAAAACAGTTGGTGATAAATTTTTGAGATTTGATTTCATGAGTATGAAGGAAACATCCATATGCACATCTTCCATGCTAAAAAAATACCCCCTTCAACAACAAAAATTTGATCAATAAAATATTCAATGAAACTTGTGATAGGCCCAAATCTTGTAAATACATATCTTTATTTTTAAACTAGCTTCTCATCAAGTAAACAAGATATCATGTTCAAAGATACAAAGTAAATCACATTATTTGAGTCAAACAACAAATTTTGATTTTCATAAAATAAAATAAAAATTCAAGATTTGGGCCTATCACAAGTTTCACTAAACCTTTTATTGATCAAATTTTTGTTACTTGAGGGGGCATTTTTTTAGCATGGAAGATGCACATATGGATGTTTCCTTCATACTCATGAAATCAAATCTCAAAAATTTATCACCAATTGTTTTTAATAAAATACCATGTCAAACCATCAAATTTTGCTTTAAAATTTCACCACAAATGAAATTTTGCTTTTCTGAGTTTGATATTTGGTATGCTTGATTGGGATTACGTGAGGATGCAATGATAAATTTTTGGTCAAAAATACACCAATTGTACTCTACGTTTCATTAAAAAATCTGAATGACCCAAAAATACAATTTGTAAGATTAATGGACCCAATTGTACTCTAAAGGTATATTTAAATACATCGATTTTTCTTTAGCTACCTCCACTCTTAACATCAAGTGTGAATGTACCATAAGCTTATGTTTATCCCACTTGTGGGTTTACTTGAGTTCCTTCATAATGCTTGTGAGTCAACTTCACTTCTTTTCTTTTCGTTGTGAGTTAACTTGACTAAAGTACACTAGAACTTGGAGAAACAATCACATTAGAAACTTAATTTTAAAAATTCTAGAGTAGATTTTAAGAAGCCGTAAATTGAGTAGGGTAGCACGTGCTGTATTTTACATACTCATATTTTTTTGGTATCCTCAATTTTAAATTTGAGATGTGAAAAGAGGATTGAAAGACTTCAAATCACTTTCATAGTTTTAACACCTTCTTGATCAAATGTTACAATCTTTCAATCCATAAGTGGTATTGTTGTGTTTTCTTTTCCTACGTGGTCTCTAATATATCCAGTTTGAATTTGTATGGTTATGTTTAAAAAAAAATTGGTGCAACTTATCAAAATGTTGACCTTTTGTTCATCCAAGAACAAATTTTGAGATACTCAAGAAAGTGCATGGGCCTTCATGGGTTACCTTGTAGTCACACTGAGAAAGCTTGAAAAACATTTAAAATTGTTCAAATTATTACTAGATAAACATTTCTTCTAAAACCAATTTGAATTTTCTAAATTTTAAAATGTGGACAATGACCAGTAGCCTGGAGCATAGTTTGTGTTTCAAGTTAACCCTAAACCTCTCAGTATTACCCCATCGGAGCTAGGCTCTCAGGCATAACATTGTTAACCAGCCCTCCCCATGAGGAATAATACTCCCCAGATACTTGGAGGGCTTTAGTTATAATTCAGTCAATTTCATTGGCTGGGCTGATCAGCCCAACCAATGAAATTGACTGAATTATAACTAAAGCCCCTCCAGGTATCTAAGGAGCATTATTCCTCACGGGGAGGGCTGGTTAACAATGTTATGGGCTTTTTGCCATTTTTTTCTCTCGGTGGGGCCCACCTTGGCCCGTGAGGGACCTGACGGAGCCCCCACCTCAACCCATGTGCGAGGCCCTAATGTGGAGTTAGGATGGAAAATGTCTGATTTTCACCTAACGGAAATATAAGAGTTTAGATCATTACTCCCTCTGTCCCTTGACGTCCAAAAGGCCTCCTTGCAAATGATCGAATGTGTGTTTAGTCTTTGTGTTAGTGACATGTGCATTCTAGAATCAAAATACCATCTATTAAATGTATGCAAAATCTTCAATTTTGATGCCGTTGTTTTTGCACCCAAATTCCATGCAAAAAGTAACTTATTTGTGCACAGTTTGTGGATGCTACTAGCTCCTCATTATTGATTTGAAGATTAGCAACAAGAATGGTACCTCATATGGGCAAGACCAAGCTTGCTAGGAGAGGAATGCTCTCTAATTGCTTAACCCCTAATGGTCCAAGTGGCCCCTCATGGGCCAAGTGGGGTTTTGAGCATGTACTTACAGCTAATTGTGTGATTTTCTAAAACTTTTACGGAAGATGGGGAATTCAAAAATCTATGCGGGCATCAATTTTTTTCTTCATTGTGACATTTATTGAAGAAGTTATGCATGAATCTCTAAAAAAAAAAAGGAGGAGGGCAAACAACCTAAAAAATTGTTTTTTAAATTTCATCTTTGTTAAAATAAAAATCTGAAAGTGGTTCTTTACATTTATATATCAAAAGCTTTGAATCACTCAATTTGATTGATAAGTGAGAGGTTTTAGTTTGTGGGTAGGTAACGGACTCCCAAACCTCCATTTCTTTTACCCCTTTTGAAATTTGGAGCTTTACTTTTTTGAGCTCTTTGTGTATTTGTTTTTTCCCTTCTTTTTCCTAGTTGTAGTAGACTAGGATTCCTTGGGTTTTACTCTTTGGATTAAACTAATTCAAATTTTAAAATTTTACATAAATCCTCCAATTTTGTCTAGTGTATATGCAAGTTTCATGGCCTTACAACATTGCAAAATTTTTTTAAAGTATGATTCACACCTCCAATTCATTTGAAAAATCTCTCACACTTACTTGCCTTGGTCATTTACATGCAAAAAATAAACCTCAACATTGCATAGAGCATTTTTTTTGGGGGAATACATATATGCACCACTCCTTTTTGACTATTCTACCAAACTTACTATGTATGGCCAATACTTACAATGTTAAAATAGGTGTGGATCATGGGCAAATCATCACTAATTTTAAAATACAACTTGATATAGAAATTACAACTTTAATTTGGTTTTTCAATTAGGATCTTGTTCATAATATCAATTAGTAAATTTAAATTGAAATAAGCATAACTTGCCAAGTTTTTAATTGATGCTTTGAGTGGAAGTTAGAGCTAAAAAAATAGAATTTAAGTTGCAACTTCTATGTCAAGTTGCATTTTCAAATTAGTAATGTCTTTTTCATGGTCTACACCTATTTTGATATTGTAAATATTGGCCATATATAGTAGGAGTGTGGTAGAATAGTAAAAAAAAGGTGGTATATATACATATCAATTCCCTTATTTTTGATGTATGAGCTATCAAATACTTGTGAAATTTTTGGGCATCAAGGAAAAAACTCTTTTTTTTCTCTTCAAATGTCAATATCTCACTCCTCTACATCTAGAATGAGCTATTTTTTTCCCACAAGTACCTTCCATAGTTTAGGGCAAGATCTTATGGTTGGATTTCCTTTAAAAAAAACTTTCTTGTCTTTCTACTCATTCCCCCAAAAGTGGCAGTTTTGAGTGGCTTTCACAGAAAAAAAGGCTTGGGCCTTTAGAGGTTACCTTGCCCCCATGAGATCATTGAACATGGCAAATGCTTTCTAAGTGTTTGAAATCAGCAAATGGGAGTTTTTTAGTGCTATAAGAAATCTCTCTAATTTGGGATTTTTTAGAGGGACAAAGAAAGCACTTATTAGGAGATTGAATTAAAAAAAATTTGAAACCACATTTGGATTTAAATACCTTATTTTAATCTAAAACCATAGAGGAGGATTCCACTATTCAACACAAAAGTAGAGGGTAGCTTATAAAAAATGTTGAGCTTTTCCTCCCTAAGTGCCGTACACCAAGCCTTGGTACTGAGTGAATTGTTAGCCAATTAACCCCTGAAGGACCACTTGTCCCTATAGGGGACAAATGGGGTTTTGGGTAGGGTCAAGCTACTACATTTTTTCACCAAATTCTATAATTTTTTCTCCGGAGATAGAGTTTTGCAAGGGCTATGTGGGAGAATAATTTTTATTGAATTTAGATTTACGGTTTAAAAGCTACAAGGGTAAACATGTGAATTTTAATTCGAGGGGCAGCTTGGGCATGCCAAATTTCTTTGGCTTTTCAAAGAGGCAAGCAAAGTGAGCAACTTTGCCAAAAAATGGGGCAGAGGGTTGCAAAATGGGTTCTTTTATTGGTAGGGTAGGAGTCGAAAAAAGAACAACTATTATTCTCATGAAATCCAAATTGGAGGGACCACATGAAAAAAGGTCCTTTGTTGTAGGACCAAGTGGAGTGGTGGCCCGCATGAATTGCAACAGAAAATATTTTAAAAAATTAATAAAATGAATTAAAACAAAAAAAGGCATAGGGAGGTGGCCCCACAAACATTGGCAAGGCCGGCCCTGTGGTGGTGTCCATGGGGGTTGCCCTGGGGTTGTCCCGGGGTGGCTTACCCGAGGCCCAATTTGGGCATTTTTTTTAGTTTTATTAATTTTTTTAATCTTAGATTTTAAAACCCGGGGGCCCAATTTGGGTTTGTTTATTTATTTTTTTTCAATTTATTTTTTGGGTGTTTGTCATTGAAGGTAAGCTTTTTCAATATATCGTTTGGATTTTTTTATTTCAAAATAATCTTTTGGGAATTTGGTTTGTAAAAAGCTCTAATGTAGTGTGAATTTCAAGCACATGTTTGCAATGCAAGGCCAAGAAAGGAATGTTTGATATTTGTTTTGGTCATGAAAACATGAGGAGATGATTTTGAGTGTGTTGGACAAAACACTTCAGCACCCTTAGTGCAAAAATTGTTCACCATATGTGGTTAAAGGCATCTGAAAATTTTGGGCAGAGGTAAAAAAAAACTTTATGTACTTACTTCAAATGAGCATATCTCTCAATCCATACAGTCAAACTTCACAAAAATTTCAGGGTATGTTCTTGAATAAGTCTTCTACAAGACCTTATGGTTGGATATGAATTTGGTGAAATTTTTTGTTTTTGGGATCAAAACACTAGAAATGGCAATTTTGAGTGTTTTTTGAGAAAAATTGTGCTTGGTCCTTTAGGGGTTAAAAGGCAAAAAAATTGGCTCAAAATTGAAACTAGGTTACAAAAAACTAGCCACAATTACATTAGAATGAGGGCCACTTTATACTTGGGGCTGGGCCGGATTGTGGGTTGGCTTGATTGAGGGGCCTTCTGGCCTCCAATCCGGCTCCAAGCTATGCATTCAATCCAACCATGTATAAAGTCATTAGGACCCGATTGTAAGTTTTGGGAACTTTGGGAACTTCATTGGGAACTTTGGGAACTTCATTGGGAACTTTGGGAACTTTAGTGTGAACTTTGGGACATCATTGGGAACTTTGGGAACATCAAATTATAACATTGAATTAAAATTTTAACTTTTCTTTTGAAAAAGAATATTGAAACTTTCTTTAAGAAAAAACTTTTTTTTTTTTTTTTTTTTCCAAACTTTTGAAATTTTTGAAATTTTTGATTTATTTTTTAGCTCAATTTGGCCCAAGTTTAGAGTTCAAGCCACCTAAAACCTCGCCCCAATTTCATGACTTGGGCTCAAAGATTTGGCGCCAAAATATTACCAACTAGGATGTCACTTAAGATAATTGTAGTTTTGGCTCAGCTCAAGTATAAAGCCCTTGGGCCAAATTTGAAAAAACAAAACAATCCTATTGGTTGAAATTTGAAAACTTCGAGCCAGCCTTCAATCCGACCCCAAGTATAAAGTGGCCCTTAAATTATAGTCCAAATACAGGTATTACCCGGTACACCCTCCTGAAAAAACCAGATGAAAACACGACAAACCAGGGTTTTTTTTTTCTGGCACTGTTCATCTACAGGAACAAGCCTACGTGCCTGCCCCGCTATGGAGGATTTTACGAGGGATACATAAACATAGGCTGAAACCGCACAAAGTGATTTCGTCTGGCTGCAAGGACGCCAAAAAAAACCCTGCGACAAACCGGATATCAACCGGTGAAAAGCCGAAACTCTTCCCGAACACCACCAGTCCACGAGGGGGGTCAGATGCAAAAAGCGAGAGCGACGAGCCGACGACGTGGTTCCTCTGGTTCTCCCCGCTCGAGGGAATCATCCGAGAGCAACGGAGCAGCCACGACGACGACAACAAAGATCCGCACCTACCTCATCGCAACAGCACAAACGCATTTCCTCAAAAACGATGCACCCATCGTCGTCGTCGACTCATCGTCGATGAATCACAAACATCCCCTTCACCATTGTCACTTTTCACAGTTTCCACAGTCTCCAGAGATTCCACGGGGACTCCGTAAGGCTGTGGGAACGAGAACGCATCACGTTTTCTCATGACCACTCATAGCCCGCTGCAACACTCTTAAGTTATCTTCACCAACTAAAAACTTCCATCACCTTTCCATCGCTGCTCTTTTCTGTGGGTCCATCACAAATTCCATTGCATCTCTTTCGGATTGCGCCACACCCGAGTAGTCCAAGTAGTCCGAGTAGTCCGAGCAATTTTGCCCGAGTTGTTCGAGTTTGGAGGAGCGATGGCGGCCATGGCGACGGGGCTTGCGGCAGCGACGACGTCGACGTTCAAGCCCGAGATGGCCATGTTTACAGGACTTCGTTCAGTGCGCGTTGCCTCGACCAGCGGCTCCGTGTCAGTTGCGAACTCCGGAGGGTACCGGCCATTGAAGGTCATGGCTGTGGATTACCCTCGCCCGGACATCGATTCGTCCACGAACTTCTTAGAGGCCGCGGCGCTCTCGGCGTACATGCGTGCCTCTGCTCGTCCTGAGAAGCCTCTCAAGGTCGTCATTGCCGGCGCAGGTGCTTGCTTGCCTGGTGTATGCCGAGCCGTTCTTTTGTTTCTGCAAATGCCAATTTGGTTGTTGTTGTGGCTATGTCTAGAAATTGGGATATGGTTCTGAGGTTGGTTATTGTAATTTTGTGTTTTTGTACTCAGGTTTGGCGGGATTGAGTACTGCCAAGTATGTTGCGGATGCTGGTCACATTCCAATTCTGCTGGAAGCCAGAGACGTCCTCGGAGGAAAGGTGATTTTTTCTGAAACTCTGAAAAGTTCCTGAAGTAACCGCACTTTTTAACCTATTTGCTTACGAATGTGAGAGTTTCTCATTTTCTGTGTAGAACTAGAATTTCAGAGATGAGCGAGATTCAAAAATGTTTTAATAGAATTGCTAGGGTTGCAGATAGCGGCATGGAAGGACAAGGATGGGGATTGGTACGAGACTGGTTTGCACATCTTTTGTAAGCGATTTCGTTCACTTCCCTCTTTCGTTTTCACCTAATGATCTCACAAAAACGAAGTAATTCTTAACCCCCAAATGCCTGAGGCACCAAATTCTAGTGTAAAAACCACCAGAATTTGGTGCCTCAGGCATTTAGGGGTTAAATACCTCGACTTAAAACCACAATCCTGTTAGATTAGTTTTGTTTGTTTGTTTAAGCAATAAACCCTAGTTAGGTTTCAGGTTTTTTTCAGTGAGTCGTTTAGGGTTTTCTTTCGTTGAGTTGTATTTGATTTACTGGCTAATATATACAGCGTTGTCTTTGAGTCTAGTGATAAAAGATTTAGCTCTGTTAATGGATATATTACCTTGAGAGCAGGATTCTGGAAACACTAACAAAACCTTGCTCGGGGTGCAGTTGGGGCTTACCCAAATATGCAGAATCTTTTCGGCGAGTTAGGTATCAACGACCGATTGCAATGGAAGGAGCACAGTATGATCTTTGCAATGCCGAACAAACCTGGAGAGTTTAGCCGCTTTGACTTTCCAGAAATCCCTGCTCCACTAAATGGTCAGTACAGTTACTAGTCTTTGCGAAGCCCCTCCTGGCAGGTTATCACTTGAGTTTTGTAGATGCCACGTGGATGGTAGTTTGTTTCGCATGGAATATTAATATAAGGCAGCACATCGTGTTTGGCATGTTTCAGGAGTGTGGGCGATTCTGAAAAACAACGAAATGCTCACGTTTCCTGAAAAGGTCCGCTTTGCAATTGGCCTTCTCCCTGCCATTGTGGGAGGCCAGGCCTACGTGGAAGCTCAAGATTGTCTTACTGTTCGTGAGTGGATGCTGAAACAGGTAACCCTCTTTCTCTCTCTTTCTCTCTCCTTGAAAATTAAGGGAAGCTTGTTATAGTACGTTTTGATTTTTAACTTTGGTTTTTTAATTTTTTTCTGACGAGTGACTTTGGTGAGTGCAGGGTGTGCCAGAGCGTGTCAATGACGAAGTGTTCATTGCAATGTCCAAGGCTCTTAACTTCATAGACCCTGATGATCTCTCCATGCAATGTGTGTTAATAGCGCTCAACCGCTTCCTTCAGGAAAGGCATGGTTCAAAAATGGCATTCTTGGACGGAGCTCCACCGGAGCGGCTGTGCCAACCTATTGTCGACTATTTCAGTGCGTTGGGCGGCGAAGTTCGTGTTAATTCTCGGTTGCAGGAGATTGTGCTGAACGAGGACAACACTGTTAAACACTACTTGCTCGCGGATGGGACGACAGTGGAAGGCGATGTTTATGTTTCCTCCATGCCAGGTGCTGTTTGCTTTTTCCAGCAATTTTTTCATTGTTTGGCCATGCAATGGGTTCAATGTTGATTACATATCACCGGAAGTTTTAGTGTTACGTTAGCGACTCAGGAAAAGACTATCCACTTCTCACTCAGGCCCTTCTCATGTAGTTGACTACTCGCCAAATTTGTAACAATGAAGCACATATCTTAAAAGCTTTGGAAGGGGAACAAAGATATCAATTTTGTTTATGTGTAGAATATTGCTCCATCACGCTGCCTTAATCCTTGCTAAGTGCAGTTTTGCACCTATGAATATACCGTGCTCATCAACGTCTACCAACACTTTCTTGGCTTTGGACGTCTTTTTAGGACTTGAAAGTGCCTCAACACAAGCGTGTCTTGAGAGTAGACTGAGAGTAGATTGGTGATGGACTTGTATGGATTTTAGGAGCCTTCTAGTTATATGAAATTAGTTTTTCAACTTTCTTTTAATACCGCCTCTTCTTGTTTAGTACACCCTAGATTTTTATACCTTGTGTCTTCCATTCCCATCGTACAGAGCAAGCAGTTATTTTAAGTTTGTGAGGAATCGATTAGATGGAGAAGGGTCTGAGGATGAATTTTTTAATTCTTCGTCCCCAACTCTGTGATGGTGTTATGTAAGGCTTTGTTGTTGTACTCACGTGGATAATTTTGTTCCAGTTGACATCGTCAAGCTTATCATTCCTGATCAATGGAAACCCATGCCATACTTCAAAAAAATGGACAAGCTTGTTGGTGTGCCTGTTATTAATGTGCACATATGGTGAGTTTTTCTCGTACCATTCTGTTTTTCCAAATTATTTATGTAAGTGATGCTAATGAGTATCTTCAAGTTTCAGAACCCGAAGATTATAACTTTGATCTTGTAGGAAATAAATTTAGTGTTTTAATTAAGTTGATCGAAGTAAGTCCTTGTAGCTTGAAGTCTAGCTTTGCTGTCCAGGAGATTTATGTCTTTTGATGACAATTTTGCTTTTGAAATGCTTAGGTTTGACCGGAAGCTGAAGAACTCATACGATCATCTGCTATTTAGTAGAAGCCCTCTCTTGAGTGTCTACGCCGACATGTCCACGACATGCAAGGTAGAGACTATTCATTAAAAGTCTTCTTATTTTCTATGATTCTTCATGTTGTGGGTTAGGGTTTACGGTTTACGGTTCAGGGTTTATTAATAATTGACCCAAGCAAAGATCTTTAGCATGTGGGAAATCTAAATATGTTTCCATTGGAAATACTTGTCCAGGAGTACTATGACACAGAGAAATCCATGTTGGAGCTTGTATTCGCCCCTGCGGACAAATGGATCAGCAAAAGCGACCAGGAGATTATTGATGCAACCATGGAAGAGCTAGCCAAACTGTTCCCTGATGAAATTGCAGCTGACCAAAGCAAAGCCAAGATTCTCAAATACCATGTTGTAAAAACTCCAAGGTAAAAAGAATTTCAACTCTCTCCTCCCATTCATTTTCTGAAGTAGGTGAGTATTTTATCGTAAGTTTTTTTTTGCGAATGCCCATATTGCAATATCTCCTTGTTTGCAAATGCCGAGTAATATTTTCTCATTTCTCTCCACCTGCCTACCTACCTTCCATTGCAGGTCGGTGTACAAGACGGTGCCCAACTGTGAGCCTTGTCGGCCTTTGCAAAGATCACCCATCAAGAGATTCTACATGGCGGGTGACTTTACTAAACAGAAGTACCTCGCTTCTATGGAAGGAGCTGTGCTTTCCGGCAAATTCTGTGCCCAAGCCATAGCTCAGGTACAACAGTCATTTCGAAGTTTCTAATAGAAGATAAACCAAATTTCATTTTACCAGCACATTGCATTTGTTTTTCATTGAATAAATTTAAAATCAGAGAAAGGAAAAAGGAAAAAGGACTAGTACACTTCCTGGATACTGGTCAAAGGCTACATGAATGCCACACTTACCTAAACGTAAGCTATCCAAAGTGCACAAGTAAAAGTCCAAAAATTGCTTTGATTTGCAAACATTGGGAGACACTTGCTAATTACTGAGAGATATATTCAAATATAATGACATGCAGAACTCTGGGAGTTAATATATGCAAAATATTGGGAAATTTTCAATGTTCAAGGGCATAGAAAGTCTAGAATCAAACGAGTAGTCCGTACGTAGATAATGTGACATATGAGTCAGAATTTGGGTTTTTTTGGTCTTTGCAGGGATTATATATCTCAGAGTGACAGTCTAATTCAACTCTCTTATTTTTGCCTAAACCGAAGTTTGAATAATCGGAGCAAAACAGCATTTTCTGAGAGTAGCTGTTGTTTATTGTTGCAGGACTACTTGGCAGGAGTACTGACACCAAGCAGCGAGAAGGAAGCCGTTCTCGTCTCGCAATGACCTAAAATTCGAGGGTTTTTATTTCTAGCATTCTATACTCCTATTATGACATTCTTGGGGCAAATTCACTTTTTGGGAAAACAATTAAAGTGGTGTAGGATGGTGAGACTTGGAGGGACTGAAGATTTTTTTTATAGATGTATGCATAGTTAGACACACCATTCTTAGGACGCAAATCTTTTGTTGCCGGACAACCGGTCTTTTTCATTGGAATTGAGGGCTCATCTTCATGTTTTGGGATTGGAAATGAATGCTCATGTCAAGGTTATGTAGCATTTATTGTTGATTTGTTTTTTTGCTTACCAAGCTATTGTTAGGGGAGTAATTGATTTCTAAGAATTCAGCACATTACGAACCCCATGCTTCTCTCCACTACATCCTATCCCATGCCTCGCACATCTTGTACTGTTCTCTTTGTAGGGGGTTGTCGGAAAGATGACTGCATTAGTAAATGTGCAAAGAAGGGTTTTCTTGATACTTTTCCTATTTTGGTATAATTCTGGTTTTTGGTAATGGGCGTGTACATGTTTGTGAACTCATGTTGAAGGTTTGTTGCTTGAATGGGCTTGAATATCCATATAGATGGCATTCAATGATGGTTATGTCAAAGGACTATGCTTTGTGCCATATATTTTATTTTCATATTGCTATGGTGCAAAATTGCATAACCGACCATGACCTAACAACCATAAGTCATAACACCCCTAAATATGCTAAAATTCTTTTTAGCTATAAGCTAAAAGATCTTGAGATTATTGTTCCAAAAATAGATTGGAATTGTTGTTGGCCAAAAGAAAGTTATCAACATTCAAAGTTGGCAAATATTTGACTTTTTTGACCAAAAACTTGCTGATTTATGACATCTTGCATTATATATACAATGAGTGAGGTCGTAAAGCACGATGAAAGCCTTGAACTGGTCCAACCCCAAAATGAAAGTATGTAAGAGAAACTGACAGAAGGAGATAAAAGCTCTATTGATTTAGAAAAAGTAAGGCTGGAGGCCTCTGGCCAAGTAAGTTACTCAAGCTCTAGCAACTCCCAATCCTTTTCACAGTTGCTCAAACTACCGATTCAAAACTAACATTCTGTGGGTATAAGACTTGGAACATTTTTTTTTAATCGGCACAATTAACCCCTAAATAACTAAGCGTGCCACTCCAACGAGTACAATACAAGGTATTTTTCTTGTATTTGGAATAGGTTCACACCTCTACTATTTTTGAGATTAACAAAGAAGTTGGAAATTAGATCAATGCGGTTCTAGTGAGCTACTTGAGGTCCCAAATTAAAATTTCTTATTGGTAGTAAATGACAATTATATGTCAGCGTATATACTATTGCCTATGGACTTTTAAGGGTTAAAAGCTCCAAATTGTGACATTCAACTACATAATGCTCTAGAAACTAGGTGTACCTTGGATTTAGGTTCTGAGTTAGAAAAGTGCAAATGTTGTGACACTAACCCAACAAATCTAGAGAGCATTTGCACCCTTATACACAATCAATAGCTTGCCAATTGTTTGCTTCTGCTTTTGAAACCCCCTTAAAAATTCTTGTCCCCCATCATTACTCTTCAAACATGTCCCACATACAATCAATTGACCAGTCATCAAGTGGAGTATAAGATAAAACTCACTAAACATAGGACGAACCATGATTTTAAGGGCCATTGCTTTAATACACTTAGTTTCAGTGTCAAGAGAATGTTTTGATGGGCCTAGAGCAATTATTGCCCAAATATTGCATGTATCAGACCCTAAGCGTGTAATGGTGTGGATGCTCTCATGTCAATGAAAAATTGGAAGATAATAATCTTAGTAACACTCATAGAAAACTTAAGATACTTGTGGGTGTCAAACTTGCAAGTGAAGTTCAGGATAGAGTTATCCAAAAATCAAAGTTATGAGGTGGTTGCTCATACAACAATCCACAAAGTTGTCGCCCTTGCAAATCTTCACAAACCACTAGATAATTGTGGTCACTTCCCCTACATAACTCCTTCCACTTTTTTGTTGATGTGCAATGGGGTGAATTGTTAAGGAAATCTTCAAAAATTTCTCATTAAAATTAGCAGTTGGCACTTGTTACGTTACACATTCACCATTAGTATTTTATTTGGATTTTCATATGTTAGATAAAATGCAAGTTGGAAATTTCAATAAGTTTTCAAACTGTATGTATGTGATAATATCATATATATTGGATGTGTGATATTATAAAGGGATGTATGTGATATTATAGAGGTCATTGTAATTTTAGTAGTATATATGACTAGCAATTAGCGCTTGCTACGCTGCGCATTCACCATTGGAACTGTTGTGAAATCCAAAATTGCTTCAATGTAACAAATGTTTTAAACCATTTGGTAGTAGCAATATCCTTGATTCCACCCTTACTCGTCATTGTTGCATTGCTATTCGTTGAGCAATTTCTGACTCGTCGTTTGTTACATTGTCACCTTGTCAAGTTACATACACTCTCGTCGTCCAGTGTTAGTGAATCTCATCGAGTTGCAATGTTATTTGTCACTATGCAAGCACAAAGAAATGGGCTTTCACAGCTTGCGGGTGTCCAAAGAGAAGCAGAGAGAAATTGCTCTATAACGCGACAAATAACATTGCAACTTGACGAGATTCACTTACACTAAATGACAAGAATGTATGTAACTTGACAAGGTGACCATGTAACAAACAACAAGTCACAAATTGCTCAACAAATAGCAATGCAACAGTGACAAGTAAGGGTGGAATCAAGGATATTAAAATGAAATCATGAAAATTCAAAACTCCTCAAAATCACAAAATCTTGAAAGCAATGAGGGGTGAAGCACAAAGAAGCAATAAAAAGGCGACCTCTTTAATATCTGTGTGACCTCAAACATCACATCAACTTCAACTCATATCTCCTCATTTTCTATAATATCACAGAGATTGCAAATGTAACATTACAGAGGTCGTATGTGATATTTAAGAGGTTGTTGTGATTTGGATAGTATGATTAGTCACAACATCATAAAAACTCACAATAATGCTTCCCAATCATGCACTATTACATTAAAGGACATGGATTCTGAGAAGTGATAGATGACAATTGCAAAGAGAATTGATTACAAACAAGTTCAATAACAACATCATGCAAATTAGAATTTAGGGTTTAGTCGTTGAACAAGATAGCCCCATTGGAATAGAGTTATGAGATCACTTAGATAAATTTTAAGAGTTTAGAATTATTTGTTTTCAAATTTATTAATAACTACTAGTGAACACAACAATAGATCCAATTGTGTAGATACAATTTATGGATCAAATCCTACAATTCTTTTCTGAAAGTCACCACTTGATCATTCTTCTAAACTACACTTTACAAGACATCTTCACATTTTTGGCAAATTAAGATATTCATGTGATCCTTGACCCCTAAACATTGAGGTAGACAAAAATGTACCAAAAAAATGCCTTGCAAAATGAAAAAGGATATTTTTTGTTTGATTATTTTTCAAAAGTGATAAAAAACACATGGTTCATCATGGAAGGCAAACAAATACCTCATTAGATGCATTCATATTATCAAGTAATCCAAATTTTGAAAATATTCAAAGCCACGATGTTGGTACACAAGTTGCCCTTCTTGTAAATTTCATGAGGTCAACATGCACTATTAGGGGGTTTCAGATATGTTGTTCAAAGGCAATTTTGTTCATGTGAATGAAATTGGTGAACAAGTTAGTCAAACCACCATTCATGTCCTCGCGATCACCCATTCAAATATCCAAATTGTAGTGAACTACTCACCACCCTTTCAACTCTGCCCACAATCACTAATTCTGTACGGATCCCTTGAACTCCACCATTGTTGCTTCTAATCCGGAACCCTTCGTCTCCACAATTGTCTGCTTCTAATCAAGATCTCTTCAACTCCACCATTGTTGCTTCTCGTGCATCGCGATTCCTTGAATGACCTTGACCTGGCAATCAACTCTACATCCAAACTATCTAGAGGCACGGAGCGAGAGCCAGAGGTCCGAAGCGAGAGCTAAGAGGCTGGCAACAATCTCAAATAGGCACGACGCGGGCATGGGAGTGGGCATGGGAGCAACAGGAACACAATCAAAGCTAGCAGGAGAGGCAAGGAGGGAGAGGCTTCATGTCGTTCACGTGTGAACAAGCCATGAGGACCTCCTGGAGGTCCTCATGGCTCATTCACTTTTGTGCCTTCACGTTCACCATGAACGAAAACTCGTGCACAACCATTCATTCACCATTTTTTTGAGATATCTAAAACCCCCTATTATCTATTGCAACTTTTAGAAATAGTATTATAATGGGTGGACACTTGCAAAGCATTGTAAAGTACGATGGAGCCAATGTAGAGAGGGGCTTGTCACAGTCACTAGCCTCACGTTTAGGAGTTAGAGTTAAGAATGTGCAACATTGTCATATTCAGGGGCAGCAAGATTAGAACTTCTAATCTAGTAAATTTTAATACCATTATTCCAAGAGTAAGCCTGAATTTCCATATAACCAATGACGTCATGAATGACTGCCTTGCTCTAAGGGAGGGGTTCGGCAGTTACAACAAGGGCTCTATGTTACCAAACAGTCCTACATTCAATGTATGTTTCAATCTTAACACGTCTTCTTCAAACTGCAAGATATTGCTAAAGAATGTCAAATTCTCAACCAGGAGGTTCTTTGCACTTTCCAAAGATCGTGGACATTGCTCTAGCTAGGCCCTTCCGTAACGATCTTGCAAGACAAATTTCAATATGCTTTCGCACTTATCGATACATTGCCAGAAAACTTACAAATTGCTCAAGAACTCGAACAAGTTAGCGATACAATTCCCATGACACTTCTGACTATTCTCATCAGCAATTAAGTTGCACCAACCGGATGAGTCAAGAAACTTGGAGTGCAGGTTACTCTGTCTCCAATTCTGAAAGCGCACTACAATTCAGACATGTCCGATACTTGCCTTTCAAATGTACTTTGGATGCGAGGGCATTTCTTGCACTCCCAACTTCTATAAGGATTGCTAGCTACGAAGCAGGCTAAGTAAATCAGCCTAGACCAAAAATCAATTCACCGGAACAATTCGCTTCCGACTCCCCTCAGGTCCTCAGACAGTCTTATCTTCTAGATAGAGGGTTGCAAATAAAGCACCATCATGCTGCGCAGGAGAAAACCAACACAACCAAGTTCCCATTCGACTTGTCCAGTTCATTCTGCAACAATCTAGACTAGAGTGATGATTCTCTATGAACTAAAGGAGCTCCGAAGACTGCGTGCTGCTCATAGCCACTAAAACCTTCGATTATGAGGGACGACGCATAAGAAGGATGAAGCTAGTCAAGAACATTTTATTGGCCCAAGACCTTAGGTTTGCAATTATTTACAATCCCTCTCATCCCACTTCGCAACCCACATCATTTCCGGGTACTACTTACTCGGGTCTTGGTCAAGTTGAAGGTCGCCATTTCCCATTCGCAACTCGCGCTTCGCCGAGTTGTTGGAGTACACACCCCTCCCAATGCCACCGACGATCCGCTGCTCGCCTGCTCTCCCATTCTAGCACCCGCTTCATTCGCTCAGATGGCCTCCGCCAGCAGCTGCTCCATCTGCTTGATCTGCGTGTCGATCGACAGATCGATGTGCTTGTCCTGGATGTCCACCACGATGCCCCCGATTATGCTCCTGTCCACCTTCTGCTCCACCTTCAGGCTCTGCCCCGCCTTCAGGTACCCCTTCAGCGCGCCCTTGATGTCCTCCAGCTCCGCCGGACTCAGCTCCAGCGCCGCCGTCACCAGCGCCTGCACCTCGCCGCGGTGCGCGTGCAGCAGCTCCGAGTAGCACCCGCAGATCCGCTGCAGCTGGTACAGCCGCCCGTTCTCCGCCAGCACCGCTAGAAAGTTCTTCGTCACGTCGCTGAACTTCGTCTCCTTGAAGATCTCCTCCACCGCCCGCATGCGCACGCTCTTCGACACCGACGGGTCCTTCAGGAAGTCCGCGAACGCCGGGTTCTCCGCCGCGGCCCCGACCACCTGCTGCAGCTCCGCGTCCACGGGATCCAACACGTTCCTGCGCACCGCCGTCACGTACAGCGCCGACGCGTACTTCCCAGCCACGCCGTACATCGGCAGCGGCACCTCCACGTACTCCGGCTCCGCCTCGGCCTTGCCCGAAGCGAACGTCCGCGCGCCCCGCACCGCAGGCCGCTCGCACGTCCCCGCCACGGCCCGCGCCACGGCCACGGACCTCCGCACCAGCTGCTGCGACCTCCACATTGCGCCTCGCCCGCTCCCGCGCCAATTCCAGTACCTGCCCGGCCTAGCTGCGCTCTGGGACGATGGCGGACGCTAGAACGACGAGAGCAGAGCAGCAAACCCTAGAAACGGGACTCGTCGCTGAATTGCGCATCGCCAGGCGCGAGCACACGCGAGGACGAAGGCGAGCGAGAGAGACGATGGCAGACCGCGCGTGCAACGGCGCTTGGAATGGGCGCTTGGACTTTCTGGTGGGGCCAGCGGTCAGCGGCAGGGGATTTGAACGTGACTTTTGCTAATTAGCTCAAGTGGCTAAAAACTCCGCTAAACGTGTATTGGCATAAGCTTATCTCAGCCTTGGGGCCTTCTTTGGAATTTGTTCACTTGAAAAAATGGTGGAAATCTTTTATGAGGTCCTTGTGGTATACAATCAATGGATTCACACAGTCTCCACCTTTCAAACAAGTGAAGAATTTAGGCTTGGTTTTTATTGTTTAGACGTTTTCACACATGTATAGAATACAAATCTATGTGGACGATTAACTTGTGGATCATGAAATTTATGACCAACCCAAAAGGGTAGAAAGTTGGAAAATAATTGACGTCTTGTTTTCTGAAGTGAATTAACCCCTAAAGGACGAGGTAGCCCTTTGCGACCAGTACAATACAATGTATTTTTTTTGTATTTGGAGTGCATCCACACCTTTATTACGTTTGAGATCAACAAAGAAGTTGGAGAATAGATGCATGCGGTCATAGTTAGCTATTTGAGACCCCAAATTACAACCTTTTGTTGGTAGCAAATGCCCATTATACGGCAATGCATATACGATGCCCTCTCGTTGTTTAAGGGTTAAGGTAGGTTCACACTTGATGTTAGGAGGGGTATCAACAATATAAATGCAATCTAAAGGTATGTTCAAATGCATCTAATTTTCCTTTGCTACTACCCCTCTTAAGACCAAGTATACCCTTAGGACATTGAATTTAGTTTTTTAAATATATTGTAGAACTTCTAAACAATGCTAAAATACTCAACACATTTTTTGTCCATATTGATACTAAAGTGTTAAGAAAATGTTACACACCCTACTAATTTCTCATGCTTTGATAATTAGAAGAGTATTAAGAATGTCAAATCAAGTATGCCAAATATAGAGTTGATAAAACATAAATAAGATGATAAAAAGAGTGCTAAGAAAAGTATAAAAAATCTTGTATAAAAGAGTAACAATATTTGTGAAATAGAGTTGAATAATGTTTGAAAAGTTGTTTAAAAACGCAGATAAATGATCTTGTTCAAAGAACTATCAAAAACATAGAATGAAAATGACTGAAAGTTTGTGCCAACTAAATCTAAATGTTTTTAAGACTAACCCATTTAGGTTGGGCAAGTGCCTACGTGTAGGATTTGAACACCCTACATGTTAGTTGGAGGGGTGGAGTTGTTACAAACACTCTTTTTGACATGATTTCCAACACTCCCTTACATTCTAACATGTAAAAATGTTGTGAATTTTGTGACATCCCACTGGTTTACATATGTTGTTGAAAACAATGTTGAAGAAAAAGAAGGCAAAAAACAATATCAGTTTGAGTGACATAAAACAACGCCCTTCTGGATGCTCATACGTAAGTCAATAAATTTCTTTGTAGGACGAGTGATTACATTCTAAATACATATCATATCTACTATAACTTCCATCTGGAAGGGAGGAATATAGTAATTTTCCTAATTTCCTGCTCATAATTTACTGGAGATATCCTGCTCAGGCTTTATTTGTCGTTTCACTTTGAAATTGTACATTTTGAATTGTTCATAGAAACTTACTTCAAATATTCCTTCATTCTCACTATGTCCCTACTCAATCAAAAATAAAATTGCACAAAATTCAACACTATCAATGTACAACGAAGTACGCAAGAAAAAAATGATACATTTAAAAAAAGAAGATAGCAGTTGATCCACGCGCTGGCAAGAATCTACTACCACTAAAATCACCATATGCTATGGGGTACATGAATGCAGAGAAACGAACTCACAATATTTTTGAAAAAGAACCCTTGGCCTGAACTCTTGTGAATCTGTGACGCCCAGTATATGGTAATTCCAGTGTAATGTCGCTCAATCCTATACGTGACCTTCATCAATGATAAAAACAAAACCTTTCTCCAGGAAACGGCACATGAATAATCTATTGATAAAAGGTTCGCCCTTGGCACGGATGTTAACTTACCCTAACATCCAGAAATTGTTCTTCAAAGAGCTTACGAAGATATTCCGCCATACGCCGTGTTTGAATCTGTGTAAGAAGCTGACTAGCTTTTCGGAACTACAACCCTAGTTTCAACAACGGTGTTTCTGCTTTTAGAGACCGCCAAAGGTTCCTGCGAGGCCTCCTGGGGAGGCGATGCCACGGGCAAATCAACACTGGAGGCCGTTGGTTTTCCTGCTGCAGTCATTTCTGCCATCAACGTTTCTGCTTTCTTCTCCCACTCATCCTCTAGTTGGGCTTGTGCATCATCACTTATCTGGTTTACAAACTCAACAGCAGCTTCCTCCTGCAACGTTGCAAAACCGAAGTGATAAATGGGCAGTAAATTGAAAGATTCTATGCTCTAAAGCTGAAGCTAGAAATCCTTCAACTGTTCGTAAGTACTCTGATTATAAGAAGAATTCATAGAAAATACAGAAGAGAAAATACCGCAGCACTCAAGCTCTCCTTCAACCGTTCCATCTCTTCAATCACAAACTGAACCTCTCTCAAAGCTGCTTCCTCACGCTGTTTCTCCTGCGCTATCCTGGTCGCTCGAAGCTTCACAATTTAATATGTCAGCGTCAAATTTCCAAAAAGCCAATGAGAAAGTACAAATACTCATTTTTCCGTTTTAGTTTTATCCCTAGGTGTACGACAGCATCCGTAATACATGTTTCGTGAATACTGCAACACCAAAAACGAGGCTAATTTTGCTGAGGAAAGGTAAACCAGTTTCCGCAAGAGAAAGGTACAGCATTCTTATGAATAAAAGGACGGATCATACTCGGGCAAGTTGTTCATTGATTGCAAGAGTGCGCTCACGCACTGCCTCGTCAGGTGAAAGGCCTCGCAGCACACGCACGATTTCTCGCACCCGGCTCGCGAACGCAAATTTGAAAATCATGTTTCGGTTGTTGGTGGCAAATCGTCACCTGGAACAAAATCTACTAGTGTTTCAATCTCTCCAAGGCTAACATCCAGTGATCGGCACAAGACGAAACGTTGCCGGTATATTGTTTTAAACCCTAACAAACAAAAACATAAAAAACAGCCGTTCAGTTCGAAAGGTACGCAACAAGAAACCAGGTTTCACAGTAAGGAGAGGTAAAGAACAACTTCAAATTTTGTAGGAAAATCCAAACGCTGCAACATTCCAAGGTAGCACATCGCTCACAGTCACCTGATCTCTAGCCTATAAAACTGCGCAACGCTTCCTCCAAGAAACAAAAGGACTATAGTGCATAATCAGAGCACTGCTATTTCAAACTCACGAGAGAACTCAGTTTCGAGAGTGACGAAATCAACAATGCCATAGCCAAACCCTCGGTTCAAGTCACCATAAAGCGCATACAATGAAGATTAGAGCCAAGGTTCAAAATCAGCTCTTGAGCTTGTGTAAAGACATTGCTCGTCACTCGCATCTGAATCATATCTACCTCAATCAGAAAATTCAGGAAAATCTGCTCATAACATCAGCAGCGGATTAAAAGTCACTTACTTGAGAGTCGAGAAAATAGGAATCGAACTTTCTCCAACTCATCATCTTCAACGAAATGAAAGTCCTAAACAACTCTGCGACTCCTCTCTAGGGGCAGTAAGCTTAATCCCAGCGCTATTAGAATCGTCGGCTTTCAACCTGCCATTGCAACAATAGCGTGCTCTAAAAAGCACCTCGACGGAGGCCGCAGCTGGTGCTCCGTAACAGCAGTGACGAAAACTGAAAAATTAATTATGTGGATGCGTAACTTTCAAGCCCGCAACCAATTCCTCGTGCAGGATACATGGTCCTATTAATGCATACAGGGATTCTCCGCTTCTCGTCCTCCATTCAATTCAAAGTTCCACGATGCAAACCTTGCATAACTTCGCAATCAAACTCTATACTCGATCAAATCCTAATCTCAAATTGTGAAATAAGATTCCGCAAAACCCTGCGTCACTGTCCATACCGGTAGTAGCGATTGCACTAGGAAATCATCTGAGCTTTGCTGCTTACTGGCGGGACAAAAGAGTCGTCTCCAAAAAGGGTTAAGGCGAGGGTGTCCCAAAAGCAAGCGTCCTTAGGGCTGATTCCCTTTCCGAGTACCGTCTGGGGAGATTTTGAGCTTCACTGGCAAAATCCGGCATTACTCATTTTTAACCCCTGAAGGGCCCTTCGGTTCTGGAGCTACGGTACCAAATACGGTCGCATTCAATATTCAGAAGTTTGGATAGTTGGAAATCGAGTGTTACAATCATACATATTGAAGGGTTGTATGATGGTGGGTGCATAAAAAAATTTGGAAAGCTCTCAAAGGAGCTCAAATACATCTGTACATACGGTCATACATATGGTCGCAAAGGGCTTTTGTGACGTTCAGCAGATAATCCTTGAGCGCCCCAGGGACCAAAATATGGCTTCTCAATATTTAGCAATTTGTTGTTTTTGATTGTAATAATCTTTTGATCCGTGCAATGAAAACTTACCAAATTTTTCCTACATCTGCGTATCCAAAGCCTTGTGCAATATCAAAAGCTAACTCTTTCAGATATTGTTTTTGAACTTGCGGTGCCAAATTGTTTGCAATGAGGTCCAACATGACACAAATTTGAGCTGGGCTCTCATGGGTTAACCAATTTCTGGAGTGAATGTAACTGGATATTGTCTACGTATTGTACTTATGTAACAATCAGATATTTTTGAAATTTTGGTCGGAATACGTATTGGTGAATTCATATATTCACCTCTTTTATTTGCAGTTTAATTCAACTGACTTTCTATTGTTTTTTGGACCTTTGAGCACAAGTTTATGAGGGACTCTTATTGCAAAACATGCTAAGAATTGATTTAACCCTTGAACGTCGAGGAGGACAAAAAACGTCCTTTGGCTCTAGAAAATGATTCTATGATTCACAAAAAAGTCGTTTTCCATTTGATTTTTTTTTCAGAAGTGGCCATAAACACATGGTCCATCATGGAAGGCCAAAAATTACCTCATGAGATGCATTCATGTTTTTAGGTAACCCAAATTGTGATATGATTCAGAAGCACAATGTTAAGTCCCAAGCTGCCTATCTTGCACTTTTCATGAGGGCACCATGCACTATTGACTTTTGCAACTTTAAGAAACAATATTTTAAAGGGTGGCACCTGCCACACCATTGTAGAAACACTGTAGAGGGCAGGCATGGCCACCCATCTGACGTTCAAAGGTTAATGCATTTGCAATGTCATTTTTGATGTCTACCAAAATCTGAAAATCCAAAGTAAATTAACACAATGTTCAGGATGTCAAGAATTACAAAAAAAAACAATGCCGTGTTTATAACTAGGTTTTTTTTTCTTGCGTTTAAACGCTAGATTCCAAGTTTGCAAATTCCATATTAGCAAATGTACTTCAGTCCCTCTAAAAATTATCCTCACCTTAGAGGACAAGTTGCATTTTACTGTTCATGTAAAATACTAAAAAAAAAATACCTTGGTTTATAATAGGGTATTTTGAACTTTTGCTAATTTCTTTACTTAACATGTTTACTCAAGCATCACTTCTATAAAAAAAATTGCCTCTTTTTACATCTGAAGAACTGTGGAAACCAGAATAGTTTCAAAACTCTCTTTTTCCAGTTTCTTGTTCTTTCGCAAACCTCTCGTCCAAAGGAGCTCGTAGAGCAATATTTTGCACCACTTCCTACGCAATATAAATTTTAGTTCTCTTGAGAAAATTTCAATGTTCTTAAGAATATAGTTTCAGATTTACAAAGATAGACTCATTGGGATTATTCAAAATTTTCTCAAACTTAGAAACCCCTTACTAAAGTCAATTTAAATTAGTTGCTTAGGATGACAATGAAAAGACGTTATTGTATTTCAAAATTTGGCAAAATGCACTTTCAAACACTATGTATATGCAATTCAGGTATCAAAATATAATGGAAATGCCTCAACGTAACTCTTAAGAAATTAGACTATACACTTCTTCAAGTGACTTCAACCAAAAACTTCAGATTTGAAGTTCAGAAACTTTGAAATTTTATGCTATCCTTACTTGTGTTTTAATCTGTTAGATGTCTTTTCATGCAAAATGAACAGACTAAAATTTCCCTGTTTCTTCTTTTTATGTTTCCTTTTTTGGGTGTCTTTTAAATAGATAGGGTTTTGTTAACTTTTTGAAATTCCCACCTTGCAATGGCATTTTTTCCCCAAGCGTCCAAAGCATCAACCCCCATACAGGAGTCAATTTTAGGCCTTGGTGACATTTGATGCCACCCTCATCCCCGATGGCAACCGCTAACTAGGGTCACAAACTAGGGCTACACTCGTCAAAGCTTCTACCCAAAATAACAAAAAAATCATTTATTTTCATGGCTATTAACAGTAGGGGTAGTCACAGCATTTCTTGCACTCATGTGGAGAATGAAAACGTAGTGGTGTCGCGTCACTAGTGGTTTCTAGAGTTTTGATTATGATTAGTGTGTGAAACTTCTCAGCGTCTCATTCTTCTCCTTCAGAGGTGAAGAATGGAGTGGAGAATGAATCAGCGTGCAAACTTCTAACCATGGTCTACTCATTTTCCCCACTTATGAATTGCTTTTCACACTAGCTATTTCTGCTCCTCCAATGGTTGACTATGCTACCTTCCTCTAAGAAAACCATTCTCCATCCTCCGTTCTCATTCTCCAATTTACACAAATGGAGGTGTCTCAACATCTTCATGAAGAACAAGCTCCTATGGGCTCCTCCTTTCTCTCCACAACTTCTCAATCTCCATTCTCTTTTCATTCTGTGTGAAGTTGTGACTATCCCTAATGTCAAACTTCTAAGTGGTGATTTCAAAGAAGAATACATGTTTAGCAGTGCTTTTAGGGCATCTTCAGTCCACCCCGGCATAAAGGCCGCTATATCAATCCTCATCTATTAATAGCAAATAGATAATAACACAAAATTATACGATTTGAAGGACATGAAAATTTTCATTGTAAAAACGTAATACAAATTTTGGTTTGGACATTGCATGATTTAGATATATCACATCAAATACTAGCTAACTTCCAAGAAACTTAGAGGCCTCTCCAAATTAAGCCTAAATAAGGAAATTTTAATAAATTGGATGGCAAATGTACCAACCCCTCTACTAAAATTTCCTTATTTAGGCTTGATTTGGAAAAGCCTCTAAATTTTTTAGAAGTTAGCTAACATTTGAAATGATATATTTAAATCATGCAATGTTTAAACCAAAATTTTATTGCACTTTTAGAATGAAAATTTTCATGCTCTTCAAATCATATAATTTTTGGGAGTTAAATCATGATTGATATAGCGGCCTTTATGCCGGGGTAGACTGAGGATGCTCTTAGCCACTTGAGCTAATTAGCAAAAGTCACGTTCAAATCCCCTGCCGCTGACCGCTGGCCCCACCAGAAAGTCCAAGCGCCCATTCCAAGCGCCGTTGCACGCGCGGTCTGCCATCGTCTCTCTCGCTCGCCTTCGTCCTCGCGTGTGCTCGCGCCTGGCGATGCGCAATTCAGCGACGAGTCCCGTTTCTAGGGTTTGCTGCTCTGCTCTCGTCGTTCTAGCGTCCGCCATCGTCCCAGAGCGCAGCTAGGCCGGGCAGGTACTGGAATTGGCGCGGGAGCGGGCGAGGCGCAATGTGGAGGTCGCAGCAGCTGGTGCGGAGGTCCGTGGCCGTGGCGCGGGCCGTGGCGGGGACGTGCGAGCGGCCTGCGGTGCGGGGCGCGCGGACGTTCGCTTCGGGCAAGGCCGAGGCGGAGCCGGAGTACGTGGAGGTGCCGCTGCCGATGTACGGCGTGGCTGGGAAGTACGCGTCGGCGCTGTACGTGACGGCGGTGCGCAGGAACGTGTTGGATCCCGTGGACGCGGAGCTGCAGCAGGTGGTCGGGGCCGCGGCGGAGAACCCGGCGTTCGCGGACTTCCTGAAGGACCCGTCGGTGTCGAAGAGCGTGCGCATGCGGGCGGTGGAGGAGATCTTCAAGGAGACGAAGTTCAGCGACGTGACGAAGAACTTTCTAGCGGTGCTGGCGGAGAACGGGCGGCTGTACCAGCTGCAGCGGATCTGCGGGTGCTACTCGGAGCTGCTGCACGCGCACCGCGGCGAGGTGCAGGCGCTGGTGACGGCGGCGCTGGAGCTGAGTCCGGCGGAGCTGGAGGACATCAAGGGCGCGCTGAAGGGGTACCTGAAGGCGGGGCAGAGCCTGAAGGTGGAGCAGAAGGTGGACAGGAGCATAATCGGGGGCATCGTGGTGGACATCCAGGACAAGCACATCGATCTGTCGATCGACACGCAGATCAAGCAGATGGAGCAGCTGCTGGCGGAGGCCATCTGAGCGAATGAAGCGGGTGCTAGAATGGGAGAGCAGGCGAGCAGCGGATCGTCGGTGGCATTGGGAGGGGTGTGTACTCCAACAACTCGGCGAAGCGCGAGTTGCGAATGGGAAATGGCGACCTTCAACTTGACCAAGACCCGAGTAAGTAGTACCCGGAAATGATGTGGGTTGCGAAGTGGGATGAGAGGGATTGTAAATAATTGCAAACCTAAGGTCTTGGGCCAATAAAATGTTCTTGACTAGCTGAATGCGTTGTCTGAATTATCTAGGGGATTTTTTCTTGTTGTCAAACAGGTTTTGAGAAACTTGTGTTCAGTGATAGATGTGCTTTCTTGATTAAGGTCGAGGGTGAGGGTTCTTTCCTTACTGGAGGGCACCAATCACTGCGGAGACCCCAATCTAGCCAGAGTTAGGTTTTGAAGGGATGGGATGAGTCAAAATCTAGTGCTAATGAGGACCATTGTCTAGTACATCACATTTGCAGTGATACGTTACCAAAGTTGTGTATCTTGACGATCTGCGACCTGAAGCTACCTGAGATTTCTGTTATGTTGATAAGTCGTACTCAATGTACTTGTAGCGAGAATGTTGTTGCGCCTGTTGGACATATGGTTTCGCTGTTATGATAGCACTTAGTAAAATCTTCTGCCTTTTTAGTATTTTAGTTAATTGTTGGATTTGGTATGAAACATGTTTTATTCCGTCTCGCGCAACGACGGTTGGAAACGATTTTTGAAATCGAGTCCTTCGTAACCTTGGTCTTTGTTAGCTTTTTTGTGAAGAATCTTTGTAGGAATAGAGAACCTTTAGAAGAAAACACGTGCCGCATGTAGGCTAGATGCCTAAGGAGTGACTAGTGCGTGGTTCATCATGTCTATTTTGGATTACCGTGTACAGTTGAGGATTGTTGTGGACGGTCTGTGTACTGTAGTCCATGCATAGACTTGCCTAACCTCTTTATGGAGGCATATTTATTGGAGCACCTGACCAGGACCTTCTATTAGGTAATGTGTTTGTTTGGAGGCGGTTATGAGCCCTGGGGTTTTGCTTGCTCTAAAATGCTAGATCATTGGTGATGATGGACAGTGTCTTGCATTAAAAAGCGTGTTTTTTTTGTATAACGAGTTTCTTGCTGTCCGTTCACGATTGTTTTTTTGTTGGGTGGTATTTGTTGCAATGTAGAGTCGCTCAACCCTTTTGTGTCTCGTTGCATATTCAAGCTTGATCATTAGTTCCAAACCAATGTGTTGGGATTGAATGAGAGGGAGACGTTGTTGGCAAGTTTTAGCCAAGGATTGATTATGGTTTTGTGGCCTTATATACGTTTTTCATGAATTTTATGCTTTAGGGGTTTGTTGTGAGACATAACAATTAACCCCTCATTGCATAAGCAGATAAAACGGTCCCTCATTTCTTGTGTATTTTGAGATCCGCCAAGAATGAGGGGTTATTGTTATGTAAGGTGTGACTTGTGGTAATGTGGCTTGGGATAGGGGAGGTTAGATTCATAGCAAGGCTTTGTTTTAGGGACGGACTAGGGAGACACCCCTTATAGCCGAACCTATTAAATTTGAGTTTATTCTTATCTTAAAATAAGAAACAAAATCAGAATAATATTTTAGCGCACATTTGCATCTCCAAGCATTACAAATATATAACAAATATGTCTCATTTGTGACATGGTCAAGAGTGAAAACTAGTCATTCCTTTTGTTTTTAAGTTTAACTCTGGATCATGTCACAAATGAGACATATTTGACAAATGAGACATATTTGACAAATGAGACATATTTGTTGTGTTTGTAACTCTTGCAGATGCAAGTGTGCCCTAAAATATTATTTTGATTTTATTTCTTATTTTGACAAAAAAATAATCTCAAATTTAATAGGTTGGGCTATAGGGGTGTCTCCCTAGTCTGTCCCCTTTTTTATGGTAATTAAAGTTTGTTGTTTGATTTGTATATTATGATTAAACTTGTACCTTTGAGTGTGAATCGCACTCATTTCTTTTAAGGATTTCAACTTATGAAAGTATTAGTGATGATTTATGATTGTAATTCACAGAGGTGGCTATATTGGAAAAACACTCGAAGAAGCATGCTTCGGTCATGAAAAAAGGAGAGAGAATTTTGGTTACCAATGGTTTCTTATTATACAAGTGAGGCACAAATGAAGTGTATTGGTCACAATTTTTGAAAAATTACTACAATTAAAGTGTGAGAGATGAAATATGTTTGACTTTTGAAGAATTACTACAATTAAAATGTGAGAGATGAAATATGTGGCAGATAGGACACCCATATTATTTTGGTTGGAGATTAAGTTGACAATACCAGTCAACCAATAAGAGAATACATATATGGTCCTCAATCAAGGTTTGGCTATAGGGTTATCAATTACAAGTGAACATTGGCTAAAAAGACTACTCTTTTTCACATTTATTTCCTATAGTGATAGTGAAGCATAATTTTTCATGGTGAATTTTTGTTATTTTTAGCCAATAAAAGAAACCTTGGTGTGATGGTGTGTTTACTTTGCCAAAAGCTAATTAAATAATAGAGATATCTATTTTACTAAATTTGGTCATGATCACCCCAACATTAAAAGCTCTATAGAAGGAATTTTGAAACTTTTTGAAGATGTTTGGTAAAAGGAAAGGTGCGTATATGGATGTTTCCTACATATCCATGCAATCAAATCTCAAAAATTCATCACATTTGTTTTTTAATCAATTATTATGTAAAACCAAGATTTTTTTTAAAAACAATTCTCCAAAAATAGGATTTTGATTTTTGGTAGCTAAAATTTGATATACCTCATTGGGATGACATGAGGATTAAATATCAACAATATGAGAATGAAATATCCCCTAAAGGCCCAAGCCCTTTTTCTTGTGAAAGTCATGGAAAATTGCTATTTAATGAGTAGAAAGTACGAAATAAAATTTGTTTTGCAAATCCGACCATAGGATCTTGCATTAGACTAGAAAGGTACTTGTGGGAGAAAAAAATGAGGTTAGAGAGGAGGGAGATATTTACATTCAAAGTGAAAAAAAAGGTTTTTTTTCATGTTGCCCAAAAGTTTTAGAAGCCTTTGACCACGCTTACATGAAATAATTGCTCTACACAAAGTTGAGGTTTATTTTTCCATGTAGAAGACTAAGTTAGGTATGTGTGGGAGAAATTTCAAATCAATTGGAACTACACAACATATGGGAAAAAAATAGGAACTAAAGAGAAGTAGAGAATGAGTCAAATCATTGAATTGTTAAGAATTCAATTATTGAAATGAAAAATGCAAATCCCAACAATTATAATGTTGTAATAAACAATCTATATCCTTAGGTTTAGTTTTTTTTTCCAAAATATCAAAAATTGTGGAGAATAAAGGACTTCAAAGTTTATTTTAGAGTAGAGGATCCGTAACTGCGCACAAACTAAAACATCTCATGACTTTCATCTCATTGATTGAAATTGAATGATTCAAAGCCTCCCACGTATAAAAATATCTAACGAACCAATCTCAATTTTTTATTTTTGAAAAACACAGTTTTTTAAGAAGCTTTTGGGTTGCCCGGATTGCTCTCCCTCCCCCAAGTTGCAAAAATTCTTGCATAACTTCTTTGTCAAATGTCAAAATGAAGAAAAAATTAGATGCCCGCGTAGGTCTTGAAATTCCCCACCTTCAATCAAAGTTTCAAAAAATTACACAAAATAGTTAGGCTCAGTGTGCGGGGAGATTTTGAGCTTTTTCAACTAAAAGCCTACATTTCTCATTTTCATCCGGTTTTTTCAATGAATGCACCGGCTATTCTTCATGTACCTACACTATAATTGGAAAATTTTCAAAAACTTAGTTGGTTTTTAGCCGATTTATTTAGATTTCACTCGATTTTTTGCATATTGCATTCAATTGACTTTCTATTATTTTTTTGGCTCTCCTCGTTCATTGGTTTGGCTATAGGTACATGCCCGAAATCCATTTGTCTAGGGACAGTTGGGCCTTTAGGGGTAATGCAGACTTCTTTTGCTTCTTTTGAATGCCAGAAGAGGGAGTAAGGTAGGAGCACCCATAAGCAACAATCTAAGGGTTTTTAACATGATGAGTCTTTATAAACAGCTAGTAAATTATACAATCCTATTAGGAACAAAAAAATAATGAGTTTGCAATTTTGAATGTATTATTTGGATACTATGAGAATAAGCTGTGAATTTTTAAAGAGCAAATTGCCATTGTACCCATAACCACTATCAAGATTTCATGTTCACATGTTATACATCCTTGTCATTACATCGATTTACTTCCAAAGATTTTCCAAGATTTCAGAACTGACGGTTATGGGGACAGCGTTGCTTATGGGTGCTCCTACCTTAAATAGACTTTCTTTAGGGTACTGCAGGATAGAGATACACAACAAATACAAATACACAATGAACGATAACGTACTTCCGTCCACCGACGACCGTCCGTTCCGAAAGGGGAGCAACCCCGCGCAGACTCCAGCAATTTGTTCACTCTCGATCGCCGGATGCTCCTCTGAGCTCCTGCGGCAGAATCTGTGCGTGTCCCTCTCACTCAAGTCTCCAATTTGTTGAGCAATATGCTCTCGGCATCTGAACGGAGATCAATTCTTTTGAATCCGACCTCGGGCACGGAGGCTACCGACTAGTTTCGTACGGCCTTTCCAGGTAATAATCTATTTAAGTAGCCATTACGTGATTTTTTCCGAAATGTGGAGATTCTTTGTACAATGCGGGGTTGAATCTGAAGAGATTGAAGGAATTTGACCTTTTCGAGAGCTGGCTAGGTTGACGTTTGAGCTCTTGTGACGGCCCAGGGCGCGATCATGTCGACTATGGAGGGCTCGGGGACTAATAATGTTTACAATTCCTCTTCCGGAAAGGATGTGCAAACCAGCACCGGCGGTTGTCAAACAGGTGCATATATATATTTATATCTCTTGCGGTTTCGGCAAATTGTTTTCCTCATTTCTGAACCGCTGCCAATCAGTGACAATCTTCTCTCTCTATCACAGTGGAGCCTGTTTGAGCTCGATCGGTATTCAAATTGTAGCTCAATTTGTGAGTCGGTTAGCTCACAGAACTCCTTTCCTAAATGTCTTAGGTTTTTTTGTTTGTTAATCCTCATCAGTTTCGCTATAAGGAGCCGATATTTAAGAGGAGATACTTAATAACTTTAGTTCTTAATTTGAGGAAATTTGCACTTTCGATTAGGTTTGCATCATGTTTGTGTTTTAGTTCCAAATCGTAATGAAAGCCATTTTGATTCGTTACAAGTAGCATCGTGCATCGTCTTCGTAACAAGAGCATCTGCTAATTAGGGTTCTCTGAATGATTGAATAGTTTCATTATTTTGAAATGACATGTTTTCGTTTAGAGATGTGAGGGACTTTTGCTAGGGTTTCTTTCTGTTAAGAGTTTATAGCTTAGGCTGAAAGGGATTAACAATGTGCGTAGTGATAAAAATCTGGTGTTACAGACCAGACAGGAGCAATTATCGATGGAAAAGCAATCGCAGAACAGATACGAAAGGAAATCGGAGTAGAAGTGGCCAAGATGAAAGAGTCCGTGGGACATGTGCCTGGCTTGGCTGTGGTCCTGGTTGGAGCGCGTAAGGATTCGGCCACCTATGTCCGCAACAAGAAACGAGCTTGCGCTGAAGCTGGAATTCTGTCTTTTGAAGCGACTCTGCCTGAAGACGTAACGCAAGAGGAAGTAGTGAAACATGTCAAGCAGTTTAATGACAATCCCGCTGTTCATGGGATATTGGTTCAGCTTCCTCTTCCCAAGGTGAGCAGATCCGAGATGTTATTTTTCTAAATTTTGGGAAATCCTAAGTAGGAATCGATCTTTGTTATCCTCTAGGAACTAAACCCCTGAGGGGTCACAATTTCACACCTTTCTTGCCTCGCAATTCTTTTAGTACTTCCAATCTGGTCCTGCATCAGAATCCTAGAATCGCGTCTGAAAGCACTATATCCTTTCTGAATATACCAAGCTCCTTTTAAAAACTTTAAATCACGTTCCCAAATTGCCTCTTTTGGAGCTCAAAGATTGCACTTTGATACCCTCTGTTGGATAAATACTTTCTAGATTTTTGGTCCCTGAGTTCCATTTAATTCCCACGTAATTGGCTGTTTCCGTACACTTAACAACAAGATTTCAGAGTACAGTAGCAAGGTTTTCTTTTCCACGTAATCTATGCATCATCACGCGAAATCGAGGCTTCTTGAGGCCAAATTTCTGGAGTTTCTTCTAACGCGTTCCATTTTCTTGCAGCACATTAGCGAGGAGGCGGTCCTGGAGGCCGTGAGCTATGAGAAGGATGTGGATGGACTCCATCCAATCAATGTTGGAACTCTGTCGATGCAGGGGAGGAAACCTTTGTTTGTGTCATGTACTCCAAAGGGTTGCATTGAACTTCTGAAGCGTTCAGGCGTGCAAATAGAAGGGAAGCGTGCAGTTGTCTTTGGACGCAGCAATATTGTGGGCACACCTACAGCTCAGCTTTTACAGGTTCGTGACCTTTTGAAGCATCTCCTCGGTTCTTAATACTCTCATCTTGTCACTGTATCATCTCAGGGTTAGTTTACATCGCTCAGACATGCCTTGAGGACAAGACCATATTCTAAGTAACCTAGCAGTGTGGTTTTTCAAAAGTTTGAGAGGTTTGGTACACTTTGTCAAGGTAGCCACGGAGGAAGAATCTCGACAATTGATGATAAAATGACATGGGTTGTTACATGGCAACAATTTTGTGAGTGATTTTGTCCATTTGACCATTCTTTTTGGAGCGCTCAAAACAGAATTAGCCAGCAAAATGATCAATCACAGACAAGATCGCTGAACCTAACGAAGCCTGTTTTGTTTTAAAGGTCGTATCATCTTGTCCCGCCTTGGCTTCAACTTCTGGCTTGTCCTCAAGACTTGTCTGGAGAACTGTATAGTGGCCCTTGCTTTTTTTATCAGGAAAGATAGTCACTTCTGAGGTTCTATGAACATCTTTATTTCAGTCAAACTCAGAACATTCTAAGTCCTTTTGCTGACTAGTTGCTGGATATGTTATAAGAACTAACCTGCGTATGAATTGCAGCGCGAAAATGCTACCGTGACTGTAATGCATTCACGCACACGAAATCCAGCAGAAATTAGCAGAGAAGCCGACATTGTTGTTGCTGCAGTTGGAAAAGCTGAGTTAGTGCGAGGTGACTGGCTGAAGCCAGGAGCCGTCGTTATTGACGTGGGAATCAACGCTGTGGAGGTATGCAAAACAAGAAATCCTCTGTTTTTAGATAGCAGGGAGATTAGCATTCCCATGTTTTAGGTTTCGGACATTTTTTGTTGATCAAGGTAGACGATATTATTTTGCTGCACTTTATGCATTTGAACATGTGTAGGAGTGTAATTTTTGGGAGACACAGATAGAGCTGTGGAGGGATCTTTGGAAAGTAGAACATTCTCTTTTGAGATCGATAATTTGTGCTGCTGTGTATGAGTGTCTTTTGCAATTTCAAAGTCAATGGGAGGTCGTAAATCATAAAAGCATCCTCCACCTTACTTGATGTTGCGCTTACTGTGCGTTATCTTGAGTATACACTGTAGGATTCATCAACAAAACAAGGCTATCGACTCGTGGGAGACGTGTGCTTTGAAGAGGCCAAGCTAGTGGCATCCATGATCACACCAGTTCCCGGAGGTGTTGGCCCAATGACGATAGCAATGCTGCTATCAAATACTCTCGAGGCTGCCAAACGAGCTTTCGGTGTTGAATAATTCTGTAGTCTCTTCAAGCGTCAACTGCTTTGCCACAGATGTGTATGACGGTGGCTGCGCTTTGAGACCTGGACGCCATTTTAACGGTAGTCTGCCTATGGCAATGTTAGAATTTGTGTGAGATCATATTGTATTAGCTGTTGGCATGTTTCGGCCTGAATAATTAACTGGCGTCGACCTCCTCTGTATCTCTGGCTGGCATGTCAAAGGCATTTAAACAAATTTAGGGTTGTGCTCTCGTTGAAGATTAAATATTTGTGTATCACAACGCCGCAGCTCGTGTGATGAGATGCAGGATCATCAGGCCCTCTTTCGCGAGGCACTGGGTAGCGTCTAAGTGGCGTTCGGTGCCATGTTAGTAGATTTTGAAACCCATGTCTTTTGCTATATTATAACATCATGAGATTATAATGGTTGCAGTTGGTTTTGAGTTGCAGCCTTCACTGAAACGAGAAGTCAGAAACTCGCTCTCTGAATGAAAAGCTCAAAGCATAAGTAGAATTTGTACCATCTTAAAACGTACGTCTCAAGTGAAATGATTCTGTAGAACACAAGCGGTATTGAAGCATGCTTCCGCCCATGTCTTTGAATTGGCTAGTACATTCTACTGTGCAGAAGGAGAACTCAAACTCGAAGCATATGGAGCCTCAATTACTTTCTGCTGTTACCGATTACACTGACTATTGACCCACGAAATCCCTTGATGACGTTGAACGAGCTTGAAACTTATAACCGTGAAGCTGCAAAAAAGGTGCACTTCCTTATTTCTGCATTTAACTTTTACAATCCGAGGGTAACTACGAAGGAGATTGGGTTCCCTTTTCTCCAACTTAATACCAAGTCCGCAAGTGGATAATTACCTAGCGACCTTGGTGTACAGAAATTCAGGTACCATGGCATAATATGTTTCCTGATACTCCACTGTGAATCTACCAGCCTACTTAGTACCTAGCATTTCAATTACGTCGAATATGGTATACAAACTCCACATAGTTTTGTAAATGATTCAGTAACGAACTAATCAACGAAAAAAAAGTACTTGACGGTTCCTACTCTCTACGCAGATTCTGTTGCTCTACTCACATACTTGATGGTGTGTCGCCGCACCCAAAGCTCGAGCATCGTCATGTGGAAAGCGTCATATGCCTCGGGCGGGTTGTTCCACTCCAGATGCTTACTCGCCTGCTGTCCCAGATACTGCATCTCAGCGTACTTAGCAGGTGTAATGCTCAACAAAATCTCCTTCAAGTTCGGCAGATCCTCCATGCCCAGCACTAGAGCAAACTCATGCCAGTTGAGAAACCCCTGAAACGGCAAGTCGTACAAAGTAGACTCCGTCATCAACACAGGCACACAACCAAACCGGAGAGCGTCCACCAAGTTGAGCGCGTCGTGCGGTGGCAAGCTCACACAGAACTTCGACTTCGCCAGCTTCGCGTACACGAATGATCTGTGCGGTGAGGATTCCGGTTCCACCTCGAATTCGTCATCGGGATCCACAAGTTGCGGGGACGCGGCGGCGGGGAAATAAGCGAGAGTGGTTCGATGGGCGCGTCTCCTCGCGACGGCGGCGAGAATCTCCTGTTGCGTGATGGGCGTGTACTCGGGGATGACGATGTCCTTATGTGGGAAGAAGCTCTGGTTGTACCGTAGCGGCGCGCATGCCACTTGGATGGCATTCTTCTCGAGCTCCAAAGAATTCCGGTGCTTGTTGGAGCGATCGAAGGCGTGGCAGGATAAGTACAAGTGATCCGCGCCTAAGGATTGATCCCAGAATGGGAACTTCGTTCGCAGCGTGTCCACGTACTGCTTGAGCTGCTCCGTCATGTGGACGGGGCCGTGATCCAGCAAGAGTGCGTCCATGGACACGGGCATGAGGAAGAGCTGCGCCTGCTCGGAGCTCTCTGTCACGAACTCGCTGCTTGACAGAATCCGGAAGAACAAGTCCGCGGTGCTGGTGAGCGTCTCTGTCACGCCCACCGCGCGGTCGTACTTGTGCTCGGCACTGGGCTCCTGCGGTGGGTATGTCCATACCTGCATCTTGTTCCGCATCTCCTCGTATTTCAGTGTGAAAACCTCCGGCGAGTGGTACAGCTTCGGCAGGCTCGCTTGCAGGGCTAGAATCTCCGTCTCCGTGATCTCTAATACCGACCCTGGCAGACTCCCACCAGTATCACCACCGTCCCCGGTGCTTCCGTCAGGCAACTCGTCAAGCCCATCTTGGGATTCCAGATGCCGGAATCCGGAAACCGAGTTCGATGACATCCACAATACCAGAAGAAATACGGAGATGGCGGTGTACACAACCGGCGACACCGGACTATCTCTCCACAATAGCCCCATGACTAGCGCTTTCAAACTAGCAGTTTTCAACCCTCGGACGCCTCTCACTAAACAAAACCTGAAATTATGCCGATTGGTTCACAGTTCGACGGGAGAAAGCTATCACGACGACAGCGAGGGAGGGTTAGTGCATGCTCGCCATACACGTCACTCGTCGTCGCCACCAGTGTCCGCAGGCAGGTTTTACTAAGTCTCACAAGGTGGGCTTGCCTCACGGTTCATACCACGGCGTCCTTCACAAGATGCCCGGCATGCAAATTAAACCCTAGAGCGAGAACCAGAAGCTGATACGAGCACATCCAGTACCACTGCTACTACCACTACTACAGGTACCAGAATTCAATGCTCCTCCTGAGAACACCAGTTCAACTTGCGAGCTCCTTCTTCTCTCAAAAGTCACACTCAACACTTCCAAAGTGCTTTCAACCAAAAAGTGGCCTCAAAAACCCCACACAGTCCAACCTTTCCCAACCAGAGTTGCACACATTCCACAAAATCTCACGTATACCAGCTTCACCAGCACAAACGCTAGCGAACTGTACGACTGCTTCTGCAAATGTCGAGTTGCACGAAAATCAATTGAGGAGCATCAGTGTTGAAAATTTATAAGTTTAAAGAATCGAGGTCTTAAAAGCACAGGTACGCATCCTTCACGCGCTTCCAATGGGGACGTCCATGCACACTGCTGACCCTTTAAAAAGTTGGCGAATTTTCGCCAAAATCTTACCTCGATTATGGACTGGCTCCTATAACACTATATGAAATCGCCAAATTCCTCGTCAAGCTTACACCAGGCTCGCCGGAGTTTGGATGAAATGAACTAACAATAGTAAAAAAATTGGATGAATGTGTACACTTTGTTGAATTTGTCCATTTCTATGCAAATTTTCCTTACCAGCTTGCATTGGTGGGTGCCTCTTGCGCTACCAAAGGAAAAATCAATTTTAACCCTTGAGCACCTAGAGTTATTTTAGGATTTAGGAGAAAATGGGAGTTTAATGGTCACCATAACTTGGAAAATTACATTCAGAAAAAGTGACCACAAGGTTTGAAAAAGGACAACCTTCTTTACTGATGGGGACCAATCATGATTGTATTCACAGTAAAAAAAAGCAAGATAAAATTGTGGGCCCAAAAGACAGGATCCTGTCGCTGGGCGCTTAAGGGTTAAAGGCTGCACTGTGCTCCCAACTCCCAAGATAGTCACTGCGATGGGCCATGACGAGATGATCCGGGGCGCCGAGCCGAAACAACGAAGCACAGCAGTATTTCGCCATGATTTTCTTCGAATTCAGTCCACCACGTGCTTCCGAAGTAGCACGAAATCAATAGTACTTCGGAAATGTATCCCACTATGTCCCACTTTCTACTACTGTGTGTCCCGCCTCCAACAGAGATCTCTGCTTTATTGGGCAATAAAGGACAAGTATAAATTATAATCACCAAAGAAAGGTTTTTGAACAATTTAGTGCCTTTAGAGCATCTCCACCGGTTGCTCTGGCTTGCTCAAAGTGGATGAAAAGTAGCCAGGTTTCTCAAAATCCTCTCAAACTTTCTTATTTGGCGAGTCTAGCAAGTCACTCTCCAAGCCACTATTCATGAACTATTCATCTTAAGTTTAGTGAGTTATATTCTCTACTTCCCTATATAAGTGGTCAACTGCTTATTTATGGGGTGTGTTGGAGTGTAAGGCTACCTTTTCAAAGAGCATGGGTGGAGATTGAGAGCCTTTAGGTCTCTTTAAACCAGATGGAAAACTTTGAGTGAGTCTAAACCAGTGGAGATGCTCTTAGGGCATTTCTTGCAACACACTTTCCAAGTCGTGGAAAAATGAGGTTTGACTGGGAGAGTGACGCGAACCTTCACGGCTAGGCTTGAAGTTCTCCTGTAGCCCTGAGACCTTCCAGACCTGCACATATGTTACAACAAATCGCATGGGTACACCTGGCTATGGAGTGGGGTCCTGCGTGAACAATGCTTGGGAGGGACCGTGAAGGGGGCCTAGAGAAAGCTTGAATTTGACGAGAAAGAGGCTCAATCTCAAGGCCTTGCAACTTGCACAGGGACACATCAAGTGCTATTGAGGACTTGAAATGTAAAAGTTGTTACGGTTAGGGAGCATGGGGTTTTTTTGACCTGCTACAAGAGATGCTCTTAGGCATAAAAAAATGGTAGAGTGAGGTTTTAAATTAGATTTTTGTCTTTGGTGAACCCAACTCTTGAGTCTTGAGCGCAGTCCCTTGTTCTTGGGCGGCAAAACTTCTAGGAAGTGTTGCTATGAAAGCATTTTTAAAGTGAACCAACACCTGGAAATTGGTAAATGTTGACTTTTGACCGATCTAATTTAGAGATTGGAGTGGGACTTCGGACGAGACTTGGGATGTGGGACATCTTGTGACGTCTGAACCACCCGTAACTTCGTAAGGCCATTAAATTCAATAAAGAGTTTCCTTTCTTAGTTTAGCATAGCAGTTTCATGCTTTTCTGAGACAAGTACCAAGTACCAACCCTTCCAAAGAATAGGTAGGTTTGTTTCGATGAGGGCGGGGCGGTATACGGCCCGGGAGCCCGGTATACTCAATATTAGAGCATCTCCACCGCAAACTCCACAGCAAATGCAATAGACGCAAACCTGATCATCATTCTGAGCTCCACCGCTTCCATGTCAAAACTTTTTTCAAGTTTTTGGGCAATGCTACAAGCTCCCGTCCATGCCACTCTTTAGGTCTTTTGCGTTCACGTTACAACCCACAGGAGTACTCAAATAGGTTGAGGCTCATTTTTGCTCGTTTCCCTTCTTGGTGTTAGAGAGAAGAAACAATGAAGTAGCGTGAGTGCGCGGTGGAAGAGCTCCTGAAAGGGCAAAGCCGATATGTGAAGTGGCTTGCGTGGTAGCCCGTGAATTCTTTGGTCACGTTTGATATTGCGGAAATGGGTGGAGATGCCCTTAGCAGATTTTGGACTTCGTGCCTTGTGTCACTAGATGACTTGAAGAGCATCCGCAATCTTAGAGCATCACCACCGCAGCCCGTAAGCAGGTCTAAAATACCAAGCTTGACATATTAATGCTATTAGTATGTCAAGATTGGTATACCGGGTCAGCTTCCGAGCAACAATGGCAATACTCTTAGCACGCAATTTGGAGCTGCCGAAAACAAGTGTAGAGGGAGGATTAGCTGTTGTGGGCTAGCTCAAATTTCAAATGCCCCATTGTTGTCCTCAAGCAAGAATAGAGAGTGTATCACAAAGAGAGGTGTTGAGTTCCAATCCCAAGCATGTATTGTCAATCAACCAACAAGCTTTGATTGTCATGAATTTGGGCTCATTAACAATTACCCAAACTCTCAACGTTCTTGTTTTCAAGTTGAAATTGAGCAAGCCCTCTCTTACTTACAACTCTAGGGCATCTAAATTGAGGTGCACTAAACTAAGCAACTGTGTTAAGTGCTCTTGCGGGCCTATTGCACATGCTACAATGTGGACGCTATAAAACCCCTTTTACACTAGATGTAAGAAGCCATGAAGAAAGTCTCTCATGGACCATGGCTTGTTTTTAAAAAGTCAATTTTCATAAGTAACATCTTTTGTTGTAACGTAAAGTGAGAAGATGTCACAAAATTGAATTTTATTTTGAAAGATATAAATATTAAAAAGACATTAAAACTTTGATTGGTTGGGACGATTTTGGCCAAATGGTTCCCAAAATTTTAGTCAAACTCGCCTTTATGCTAGGTTCGACTCAAATTTTGAGGACCCAGAAATCTTCCACTTACACTGCCACAAAAGATAAAGTGTTGTTCCCCTCATTTTTTGTTTTTTGGAAGAATTTTTTTAATATAATATGAAATTGTTTGGTCTTCTCAATTTTGTAGTTCTCATTGGCTGAAATTTTACTCTCCATAGCTTCTCGCATTTAATGTAAAGGGGGCCTAAATTTCTGAAGCCGGCCCGGAGACGACTCAAAGGACGTGAGGGTTTTGTCTCCTCCACAAAAGTGTTTGTGTACCTGGGGGTGGAAAACTCCAATTTTATTTGAGAATTGATAAATCATCCACACTATTTTGCAAAATCCACCACATCGCAATATGTTTAGGAGTTCCATAAAGAAAAGAAAGAGCAAATTTCATGTTCATCCAATCCAAAATAAAACACTTAAACATGGTGCAATGTGGTGGATTTAGCAATTCCCTTTTATTTACAAGAGAAACATATGATAATGATAGACAAGGTGAGTTATTCAAGAGGTTGAATTTGGAAATTTCAAATTCATGTTTAGATTCAAAAACTTTAATTTCCTATAATAATCTTTAATCCCTGGACGTCGTAGAGGACCAAAAGTGTCCTAGCATAATTTCAAAGGCTTGTTTGAGGCACGTCTAAATCTAATTTTTTGATCTTGCTATAAACTACAACTAAGTTTACAAAGGCATTCAAGTTGTTCATGTCAATGGACAAATGGCAAGCCAAGCCAAATGTTGTACAAAGTGCCTCAAGAGATTTGATTGGCTGAAACACCATATAGGGTGTGGTGACAAACAACAGTTTACAAGCTCTAACCAATCAATATCCCTTGCAAGCTTCTTTGTGTGTGCTTTGTGGTAGTAGAAAATCCATTGGCAAGGGTTCGAACATGTTCTAAACCCTTATTGTGGCAACCCCTCACCAATTGTGTCAGTTATCATTTTCCGTGCAATAGCAATTTGTAGCCCTAAAACTTGACATAAAAAGAATTACAGCCTTCAGTGATTTACAAGTGTGCTCATTCACATCTAATCTTGCTACTCACAAAAATGGAGATGAATCAGGGGCTTATAGAATTTTGTAAAAATCATCAAATAGCAATTACCTTCCAAAAAATGAGATTTCGTCATCACATGTTGTTTGATCAAATGTTATAATCTCCCATCTCCTATAGTCGATTGTTCCCAAAGTTTGCAAGCCGTTTTATAAGTAGGTGTTTCACCATTTTCAATTGTCACTTTATGTGGTTCGTCTAATTGATTGAGATACAACACATCAAAGTTGTAGGTCTCTCAAAACCCTAATTTTGGTGAAAATGGCATGGGCGCTTAGGGGTTAAGGGGAGTAGATTGACCAGCTCTAAATAGGGGCATATTCTTACTTTTACCCTTTTTTACAAATAAGGCCCAATTTAGACTAGTGGCCGGACAAAGCAACAAAATTGGCACCCCTTTTGGTGGTTTGTTTGTCGGAAACTTTTCCATGTCATTTTGTGTCATCCAAGAGTGTGCTTCTACCAGCCAAGTCTGGTACCACCTTTGGAGCAAGCCCTGAAACCTCACTACAATATTCCTATTCTAAACTAATATGTTTGGGACTAGATGTTGTTGGTTTTATAGTGGGGTGGGAAAGGGGTGGATAATGTTGGGACATACAAGATATTAGTTTAGGTGATATTAGTTTAGAGGAGTTCTACTGTATCTTGGCCACTGACGTGACTATATTGGTTGGTGAACATGGATGTTAAAACTACCAGACAAACCCCCAATTTAAACCTTGCAACAGATAAAAGCCATATTCAACCAATCACGTTTGAGAAATTTTTGGCAGGTCGCTAGTCTGAACTGGGCCATAGTTGAGCTTTTCTACCGTACCCCACAGTAGACCAACCAAGCCCCCCTCCCCCCCCGGGCTCCATCCATCCAGATGATGAGCAACGAGGGGTCGTTTATCCCGGCCAATGAAGGCGGCCCTGCCTTCTAAACCCGGCATTTTGGCGGGTGTCTCCGGGGAGTTGTGAACAGCTCATGCAGGATACCACGTCAGCATTGGCGGAAGTTTTGTATATTTTCTGTGTGAATGAGGTATAAGGTAGTAAGCTTACTCCCTCTGTCCCAATATAAAGCTTCAAATTAGGCATTGTTCTTGTCCCATTAAAAAATTTCCTTTTGCTGATTCAATTGTTGAATTTTTTTTGTCATGTCCAATGATCTCATGGGGACAAGTTAACCCCTAAAGGCCCATTGTCCCCTTAGGGGACAAATGAGATTTTGGGTAGGTACCTATGGCTAAATTACTTTGCGAGATTTTTTGAAATTTTATTGAAGATGGGGAATTGTAAGATCTGCATGGGGATTTAATTTTTTCTTCATTTTGACAATAATTGAAGAAGTTATGCATGAATAATTGAAAAACAGGGGAGAATCGGGCAACAAAAAAAAAATTGCAACTTTTTTAAATAAAATTTTGAAATTGGTTCTTTAAATTTTTATGTATTTGGGAAGCTTTGGATCATTCAATTCTTATAGATGAGATGAAAGTTTTGAGAAGTTTTAGTTTGCGAGTAGGTATGGGACTCCCAAACCTCCATTCCATTTCCCCCTTGTAAAACTTGTTGCTTTACTTTTTTGAGCTCTTTGTGTATTTGTTTTTTGACTTTTTTTTTGCCTGTTGTAGTAGACTAAGATTCATTGGTTTTCACCATTTGGATCAAAGTAATTTGGGTTTTTGAATTTTACATAAATCCTCCAATTTTGCCTAGTGTATATGCAAATTTCATGACCTTACGGCATTGCAAGATTTTACAAAGTATGATCCACACCTCCGTTTCATTTGAAAATTCTCCCACATTTACCTGACTTGGTCTTCTACATGGGAAAAATAAACCTCAACTTTGCGTAGAGCAATTTTTTTGATATAGGAGCCGTCAAAGGCTTCTTAAAGTTCTGGGCAATAGTGAAAAAAACATTTTTTTTCACTTCTTATGTGAATATCTCACTCCTCACCATCTAGAATGAGCTGATTTTTTTTCCATAAGTACCTCCCATTGTCTAGGGCAAGATCTTACAATTGGATTTCCAAAAAACAAAAAAAAATTACATTTCTCCTCACTCCTTCAAATGTGGCAATTTTGAGTGATTTTCACAAAATAATGGCTTGGGCCTTTAGGGGTTAAGCAATTAAAGAGCATTCCTCTCCTGACAAGCTTGGCCTTGCCCATATGAGGTACCATTGTTGCTACTAATCTTTAAATCAACGGTAATGATGAGCTAGCAACATGTATGGTACTTTTTGTATGGAATGTGGGTGTCCAAATGGCAACATCAAAGCTAGAGATTTTGCACACATTTGGTAGATGGTATATTGATTCTAGAACACATGTGTCAATAGTAAAAAGACTAAAAAAATGAGGAGCTGGCAGCCTTCACAAACTATGCATGATTATGGTACTTTTTGCATGGAATTTTGGGTTTCTAAACAGCAACATAAAAACTTGAGATTTTGCATATATTTGGTAGGTGGTATATTAATTCTAGAATGCATTTGTTACTAGCATAATGTCTAAAAGTACAATTAATCCCTCATGGAGAAGTTTTTTGGAGCTTTATAATGGGACAAAGGGAGTATGCTCTAAAACCGTCACTTTAAGGGCAGGCCTGCCTTTTTCATGGGATTTTCTTTTCACGGGCTTTTTAAGACATGAAGGTGGTTTGTCTAGTTTTCAAACAAGGAGAATGGATGTTAAATATAACACAATTGTTTTCATATTTTTTGAAGCATTATTGAATTGTTGATGAGTTTTCAAGATTTTTTGTAATAAGCACATATTTGTAAGTATAAGTCTTCCATAAACCGTTCTTGTGCAGCTTGAAAAGATACAAGGAGAAATTGAGGAGTATGATTGGCTTTTGTAATAAAAAATATACCCTAATTGTTTCTTCTTTAACATAAAGAGGTCCATTCAAGTACCACTTCATATCTGTTCTTGAGTTATCTATAGGACACTTTACATGAGAGGGGCGCAATTGAAGCGTACTACAGTAGTGCCTGGCTAAGATGAAGGTATTTGGACAGAATATTCATTTCATCTTAAGAGAGTATTCATCGTAGCCAAATACCCCTTGCAGCTCCCCAATACTGAACCTGGTGGGCTACTTCCATATCAAGGACAATGATCTTATCCAAGCATTTTTCTTATACAGGTTTATCTTAGCCAGGTATTATTGTACCTTAGTTGGGATGGTTTGCATCATACTCCATAATTCTCTTCGAACTACCGCTCTCCCTCTTTAACACCTGAACGACCCAAAAGCCCTTTGCGGCCGTATGTACAATCGTGTGTACATACGTATTTGAGCTGCTATGAGGGCTTTCCAAATTTTTGTATGCACCCACCATCATACAACCCTTCAATATGTATGGTTGTAACACTTAATTTCTAGCTGATTCAAACTTCTCAATATTGGTTGCAATTGTATTTGGTACCGTATCTCTAGAGCCCAAGGGCCCTTCAAGGGTTAATAAAAAAGGATTGATAAACCATATAATTGTAGTATTTTCAAAATGTCACAATTTTCATGTTGTGACATTTCAACTTTATATGTTGTGTAATTGAGGTTTTGCAACAAAAAAAGATAAAAAAAAAACTTATATCTAATGAAGCCTATGACTGTGAAATAACTATTGACAATGTGAATTAATTTTTTGCACCATGGAAGTATTAACCCTTTAAGGACTGTGGTTGATTGGGGGGTGGGCAAGGTTTATTCTGGTCGCAACTTATGCATGGATATAACCAAAAATGGGTGTAGGGTTTCAGAGATCCTGACCATACAGATGTACTTGGCGCATGGTGATTTAGGTGGGGTAGTGAATTTTGGGGAGAAATGTAGCTCAACGTGCAATTTTATAATACACCTATGAGGCCATACATGTTGAGCTGTAGAGCCTATTGGTGACATATGTATTTGGAGCATATTTTTGTACAATGAGGTATTTTGTGTTGTAAGAGGTACATGTGGCATTTCTTTTGGCGTGATGACGTTCAGCATGGAGATGGGGTCCTCAGGGTGTGCCTTGTCACAACTTACAATATTGCTTCTTTTGTGTTCATGGCCATCTTTTGTGTATTGATTATCATATTTTCGGCCACCCCTACATTACCTTTTTGAGTCTCATTTCCAAATGCTAACATATTTTCTTTTGATTCTTGGCCCAATAAATGTGTCTTACTGTTCCCCACAACCATTTCCTTTTGTGCGCACCCAAATGCATAATGGAATTCCGTACCGGATTTAAAAAGTACCAAAATCGACCACAAACAAGTCGACCGGTCCTTAAAGGGTTAATAGTTCTACAATTATTTGATGATGCTTATCAAAGTTGGCTATGGAAATTTTCTTAAATTTATTTTTAAGAAGTTGCACCTTCAAAAACATCTGCAATTTTCGAGAAATGTGTAGTATTCTCCTAATGCAAAATTGGATAACAATTGCGCATTATGACAAGCCTTGGTGAGATTAGCAATAAATGGCGGCACGTCATCAACATCAACCCCGTACATTGGTTCCTTGTGCCGGTCATCAATGCATATCTGTATTCCTTAAAAATGCAGAAGACAATAACTAAATCTTAATTGAGATTTGGTCAAATTATTTAATCCTTTACAGACCACCGAACCATATTTTGGTTCGGGAGAGTAGTTTTTGGCCTATACAGTAAAATCACTCAATAATTTAGAAAATGATCTTGAAAAATGCTTGTGATCACAAGAATTTTGCATCCAACCCACAAAACAACAATAGAATCGGATATGGGAGTTGATAAATAATGATGTTTATACATCATGGCCTCAAAATACATATCCATATTTGGTTCAAGATGGATCAAAGCAACAACACAATACATTAAACATCCAAGAAGAATGTCATATTTCAATTGTGCAATCTAAAAAAAATTCAAATTGCTTAAGGAATACGCTTGTATTGTTTCTATATACGGTAGCTATACAATTGTACTATTTGTGAATTTATTGAAATGATGCCATCAAATTATTTAAAAAAAAACTCATCCTACATTTAAGGCCAATTCTTGATTGCTTTCAGCGATCAGATTTTTTGTAACAATTATCAAATTTCTTGTAGAATTGTTTTAGGGTATCAAAGAAAATGGGGTTTTTGACCCATTTTGTCCACTTAGCTACACCTTGTGATTGCTATTTTTGTTTATTTTGAGTGAAACTAGTCTTGCTTGAAAGGTGGGAAACCTTGCTTTCTAGAAATGTAAGGCTCTTCTCAATCAAATCTTCCATGAAGCACTACCATTCAAACTACACAAGCATGAAAAATTAGAGATTTTCCATATACGGCTCACTTGATCATTATAATACTTCACCTCCAACGGTAGATCTAGCTGAAATTTTGATGCATTGCAACAAATAAGGTGTTCCTTCACATTTATACAGTTGGATTATTCAAATTGGGTCCATATTTGTTTCAAATGCACATCTAATCTTATTGCCCCGATTTCTAGTGGGTTTTGAGAAAATGTGTGTGGTCTTTAAAAGGTTAAGTAGATTTGAGTGTTTAGAAGAACTTGTGAAATTTTTGAATGTTAGATAGGAACACCCATAAGCGTTAGTGTCCCTATAATTGTCATTTCTAAAATCTTGAAAAATCTGTGGAAGTTAATAGATGTAATTACAAGGATGTACAATATGTGAACATGAAATCTTAGTGTTGGTTATGGGTGCAATGACAGTTTGCTTTTTAAAAACTCACAACTTATTCTCACAGTATCCAAATATTACATTCAAAAGTGCAAGCTCATTTTTTTCTGTTCCTAATAGGATCCTATAATTGGCTAGATGTTTATTAATAGTCATCATGTTCAAAACCCTTAATTTGACGCTTATGGGTACTTCTACCTTTGTTTGAGTTGTTTGAGGCCTTACGTGCAAAATTGAAATCTAAACGGGTGCATCTTGAAAAGCCCAAACTTCACATCCAAGAAGATCAAGGAATAGTTTGCAATACTCACTTGGGCCGGGTACAAAGGAAGCAAGACGATGCAAGAACGCAAAAGGAAAATACCAAGTCAATCATTAAAACTTTATACACATTGTAAGGTACCCATATGTTCTTAAGTTTTGTTCACATGCTCCTAAGGTACAGTATCTCGTGTCCAAGAACTTTCAATTTTTTGTAGACTTTTATAGACATGAGTACTAACTACTTCTATTATATGGCATTTTGGGCTTTGATATGTTTTATTATTGGTATTTCATTTATATCATTGAGGCGCATTTAAACAAAATAGTATGGTTAACCAAAAATATGTTTTATAATTGAGGGTGTTGAGTTATTGAAGTTACCTTGTACTGTACAAGATATTGCAAGGGGTTTTTGGAAATTGAAATAATAGACATGTTAATAAATTGATGCAATTTTTTAACAACATTTGAATACACACAAATTGGATAGCATGTTTTAAAATAAACATCATTTAAATTTTGAATGTTTGTTTTTTAAAAAGTCAAAAATACCCTTACGTGACCCTTTTAAGTATCAATTGCATTCTCAATTCATTACTAAGAGCATTGATCAAATTTTATTCATTTTTTTCAAGAATACTATAATTCAATCATTGAATTTGAAGTACCACATTTTTCAATCTAATTTCTAAACTGACAATTTCCAAATTTCTAATAAAAGCTGAATTTTCTTTTGGAACATTGTAATTTATTAAAATAGTAGACAAGACGTCCACTCTAAACTCTAAAGTCAACATTGAATCTCATCCACTAATTAACATAAAACCACAATATTTCCATCATCCGATGAATGAATCTGAAATTAGGAACTTGTATGAACTCCAAGAAATGATTTAAATTCCATGAATTAGGACATAGTAAGGTGCCCTTTACACTAGAGCCAAGAAGCTATGGAGAGCAAAATTTCAAGTAATGAAAACTTCAAGAATCAGGAAGACCAAAAAATGTCACTTTAGACGGGTGTTTTTTTTCCAAAGGACAGAAAATGAGGCGGACAAGATTATTGTTCACAATGGCAATAAAAAAGCACAAGTTTGGGTCCTTAGAATTGTAGTCAAGCCCACCTGAAGAGGTTGGTATGACTAAAATTCTAGGGGACTATCCTTGTATTAGCAATAAAAAAAAAAATGAAAATTTTGGAAAAAAACAAAACTCTAAAAATCTTTTTAAAAAATAATTAGTTTTATTTTGTGGCTTCTTCTCACTTTACACTACAACTAAAAGCCACTATCTCCAAAGGCCAGCTTTCAAAGACAAGCCATGGCCCATGAGAGATTTTCTTCATGACTTCTCACCTTTAGTGTGAAGGGGGCCTAATAGTCCAAGAAATTATATGAATTCTATGAATTACACTAAATATTGCGTTTAGGTTGTCCCACACTAATTGCTTGAAATTTTATGCTATGTGAATACTTACTAATTCTATAGTAATTTTCATCAGTAATTTTGTAAAAACTAAAATTTTAAGGGGCTTAGCAACAACAACAAAGCTGCAAGAAAAAAAACTAACAATTTTAAGGTTATAAATCATGCAAAATCCTAACATTGGAAAAGTTGCATTCGACTCCAAGTGGCCAAGAAGTGAGTCATGAAGTAACTTTCCAAAGTAAGGCAACCTAATTGTCAAGGCAATCTAAGTGCAATATTCACTGTAGGACGTAACGTAGGAGCACCCATAAGCGTCAATCTAAGGGTTTTTGGGTAGGGAAATCGATAGATGAACTTTGAGAATAGTATTGTCAAGTTAGGAAGAGGAGACCAATACTGGCATCAATTTCAAAGTTCCAATTGCAAGCATTTGTCTGCAAAGATTTTTCAAAGTCCAAAATCAATAAAATTGGAAAGCCGTGTGTAAGAGATGCTAAAATAATGGTTATTGGTTCTTAAATATTGAGATGGGACACTCAAAATTATCATGTTAGTCACCCAAAACCATCATTGTTACCCATAATCATCACTTCATTACCCATAACCATCACTTCGTAGCCCACAACCATCTATTTTTCCATTTATTAGTCCTAGCCCCTGTCACTGACGCCCGTGGGGACACAACGCTTATGGGTGCTGCTACCTTAATATAAATAATCCTTTTTCTCTTTGAAAATGGATTTTCGATGTCAAATTTAATGATTTTTCAGTATCATCTTTTGGGACATAAAGGTTAAGTTGACTTCAACATTGACTTCAAGTCGTTGAATATTGAGGCTTTCCAAAGGAGTACATGCATGCTTAGAGATTTAGGGCATCTCTATCGGTCCAAACTCGCTCAAAGTTTTCCATCTAGTTTGGCGAGGCCTAAAGGCTCTCAATCTCTAAGGTAGTTGCTCTAAAACCGTCACTTTACGGGTTGTTCTAGATTTTCATGGGCTTTTCAAGACATGAAGATTTTCTGCTTGATTTTTTGTCAAAGAGAAATGGATGCTAAATGTAACCCAATTTTTTTCATATTTTTTGAAGCATTAGTCAATTATTGATGAATTTTCAAAGTTTTTTGTAGTAGGCACCTATCTGTGACCCTAGGTCTCCCATAAAGCGTCCCCTTGCAACTTGTAAAGAAATCAAGTGAATAGAGGAGTATGATTGGCTCTTGCAATAAAATAGACCTTTTCTTTTAAGACTAAGAAGGGTCCACTCAAGAACCATCTCATACTCATTCTTGGACTGGCTATGGATTGCCTTAAATGTGAGGGTTGCAATTAGAGCAAACTATCTTACCCATGGTCTTTGAAAAGGTGGCCTTACACTCCAACACACCCCTTAAATAAGCAGTTGACCACTTATCTAGGGAAGTAGAGGATAAAACTCACTAAACTTAGGGTGAATAGTGGCTTGAAAAGTGGCTTGCTAGACTCGCCAAATAAGAAAGTTTGAGAGGGTTTTCAGAGGGTTTTGAGAGGGGCCTTGCTACTTTTCATCCACTTTGAGCGAGCTTGAGCCACCAATGGAGATGCCCTTATGACTTGGGATATAAATTAAGTATCTAAAACTCTTTGACCAATCAGATGTTGACAACAAGACGAAGTCAGCTTGGAATGTATGACGAAGTATACGTCAGCGGTCAGTTACTCAACTTCCTCGGAAAAGCTTGAGAGTAAAGGTCCCCCCTTGGTCACAGTCAGGAGTAGGAATTCTCAGGCCCAATTCAGACTAGGACGTCCACAACCATTAAACAAAGCCGTAAGCAATTTCATTGGTCAATTCTAAGGTTTCATCCAGTATGGCATTTACACCAAAGGGACGTCCAGTGGAGGATGAGTCCATGTCATCACCTTTTCCCTCCAAAATTTGAGAGGAGCTCACTTATGGTGGAGAAGATTTGAGGTCACCTTGGGAGGTGGGGTCAAATCTTCTCCTTTGGACAAAACTCCCTCTCACTTCATGTGAGGTAAAGCTAAAATGAAGTCAACTAAGAATAGAAAGAATAAAAGTGCTCCTCCACCAGACGTTCGGTGCCCGGTGTGAAAGCATCCATTGGACGGACAAAACCATGATGACATGGCAATTTCCCCTCCAAACTCCATAGGATGAAACATTGGAGAGGAGCCTTTGTCCGGTGGCTTTAGAGGTCCTGGTCTGAATCGGGCCTCAGTCACAGTGTGCTGGGAGTTTGAGTTTTTTGGCAAAAAGCCTACATTTCTCATTTTCATCCGGTTTATTTAGTGCATGCTGCGGCCATTCCCTCTATACTTACATCATAATTAGAAAATTTCCAAAAAACTGGTCAGTTTTGAGCCGGTTAAAGTAGATTTCAATTGGTTTTTTCCTCATTTCATTTGGCTGACTTTCTATTATTTTTCGGCTCTCCCCATTCATTGCTCAAACACTGCACCTTGTTGTAACTTAATCCTAAAAGGACAGCCTACAACCATGGATTTTCTATGGAATTATAATCATCTTTTAAAAGTTGTTTTAAGATTATAATCAACATCAAAATTTAATATTACAATTTTAGTAGAAGAAGGTATGTGCATACTATATGTACAAAAAATATTGGGAAATTACAAATAGGGGCATGAAAACGTAAAATATTACAAATAGGGGCACGATTTCAAAAAAACTTGTGGTTTTTTGTAAATTTTTTTGGTTTGGACATTGGTTGATTTAGATACATCACATTAAATTTTAGTTAACTTCCAAAAAAAATAAAAATTTCCAAAAATTGCATCCCTTTTACTAAAATTTCTTTATTTAGGCTTGATTTGGAGAGACCTTTAAGTTTTTTAGAAATTAGCTAACATTTAATGTGATGTGCCTTGCCCAAACCAAAAAAAATTTACAAAAAATTACAATTTTTTTTGAAATCGTGCCCCTATTTGTAATTATTTTGAAACTGCACCTCTATTTGTAATATTTTACGTTTTCATGCCCCTATTTGGAATTTCTCCAAAAAAATTCATAGATTATGGTGGATATTTGAAATTATTAGAATTTTTTGAAATTAATGTTAAAGAAATTCATATCAGTTACAAAATGTATTCAATTATGCCAATTTTTCTTACAATGGATGTGAATCACAATGAAGATCATCACAATGGAATTTTTTTCCCCATGTTAGTAAAACTAGAAAAGGTAAACCTCCCATGGTAATAGGTAGTTCAACCTGTGAAAAAATATTTTTCATAACTTTATTTATCTTTTAAATTAAAGTACAAGAAGAACTAGATTTGGTAAACTTTCTATTGTTAGTTATGCTCAAACTCAAAACACATCTTCTTAAGAACTCACACTAAGTTTTGGTAAAATACCCTCAAAACTTAAAATACACTACACACTAGTGCATCTTTATTACTCAATTGGCAAGTGGGATGCTTGTGTATAGGTAAGGCTTTTTCTTTTTAAATGAGTGGACTTCAAAGCTAGTTAGCCTTTAGGGGCACAGAGTGTGACCACTTGGGCATACTATAGTGAAGTGGAAGTGGCCTATCTTGGGGGGCGTCCAACCCTTCATCTCATCTCCCCCTTGTAAAATTTGGAAGGTTAGTTTTTTGAGCAGTTTGCATATTTAATTAACTTTTTTTCAAATTGTAATAAACTAAGATTCCTTGGTTTTCACCGTTTGGATCAATATAATTTAGATTTTTGAAATGTACATAATACCCCCAATTCTTGCTCAGTGTATCAATTTCATGAGCTTCAAGCATTGCAAGAATTTATGTAGTGTGTTAGACTTGGTTCACACTAGTGACTAGGTTAAACACAAAAAGTAGCACCATATCTTGTCTTTCATCCTCCAAAGCACTTCCACGCCATCCAAAAGTGTTGAAGAAGAAATTTGCTACAAAGTAGGAGTGTTCCTCTACCATACAAGTTTGGAGCCACCCTCATAACAAGCTCCAAAACTTCACTATCATGTTTGCTAACATGGTTGTATTAGGGGGTTTCAAATATGCCATTCACTACCAATTTCATTCATGTACGTGAATGAAATTGGTGAATAACCCGGCCAAGTCACTTTGGGAACAAGCCATGACGACCTCCCAAGGTCATGACAACATATTCACCGGTGAACAAAACTTGTTCATGATCATTCATTCACCATTTTTTTGAGATATTTGATCCCCTAATGGTTGATGACATGGCAAGTTGAAGTACTAGACAAACCCTAAGTGTGAACACTTTAGTGGACAAAATTGATATTTCAACCAAGGACATTTGAGATAATTTCGTCTAGGTACTGGTCTAAATTGAAGCTTATATTCCTCCAATACATTTGAAAACTCTCCCACACATACCTAACATGGTTTTTGACATGCAAGAATTAAACCTTGACTTTGTGTAAAGAAACTTTTTACTATAAGAGTGATCAAAGGCCTGTGGAAGTTTGGGGGATGAAGGAAAAAAATCTTTTTTTACTTCAAATGTCAATATCTTATATTTTGAAATGAGCTGAATTTTTTTCCACAAGCACCTCCTATAGTCTCAGGCAAGATCCTATGGTTGGTTTATTGAAAAAAACTTTTCTCCTACCTTTCACTGATTCCACTCTAGGTGGCACTTTTGAGTGACTTTTACCAAAGAAATGAACTTGGAATTTTAGGGGTTAACCCTTAAAGGACGAGGCTACTATTATACATACTATAACCCCATGTAGTTGGTAATGTGAAAGAAATGTGAACAGATTGTGCTACCTTGCTATTGAATTAGGGGGCTTCAAACTTAAACTTTTTCAAGTGACTCACGTTGCAATTCACCTCTGTGAATTCACTAGTGAACAATGACGTGACTCACCTCTGGACTTCACTCCTAAAGTGATTCACATGAGGAGTGAACTTCATAAACTCACTTTTGTGACTTCCCGGGGCTCATGCACTTGCGTCCTCAAACCCCGAAACTTTTTTTGCAAAAACTTCCACAAACTCACGGATGTCTCAAACTTTGCGAGTGCAAGGGAACTAAAACAGTTCACTAGTGAGCAGAGATCCTGTGAGGTGAGAAGTTTGAAGGCCAGATTTTATGTTTGAAGCCCCCTATTGTCAGTGTGCTACTATTTGAGCACCTGCTGAGTTCAAGATGTGAAGCCTTACAGGGTTCAAATATCTGTTGATCCACAACAAATACGGAGTATATACTTTTTCTCGTTTTTATAGATTATGTCAAGACAGCTCCAAGATTTTGGTTCAAGTTACCAATTATGGCAAAATCATAAAACACTTTAATAAATTCAGCAAAACAATATTTTCATTGATAGGCACAATACAATTTCTGGTAACTTACAACCAATTTCTAACACAGCCTATACAAAATGAAGCATTATTTCTCAACTCCTAAGAAACTCCAAGCTGGACCAAACTTTTTCTTGGATTGTTAGTAAATTGGCTCCAACATGACTCTCATCAATACCGATCGAAGGTATTTCAGTCCTCTTAAATAGAAGAAGGAACAAACGCTTAACTGAAATTCAACCATTGGAAAATGGAGGAAAAGGAACCATGTCGAATTGCACCTAACCAAAGCTTAAAAAGCTTCTACGTTGATCCCAATTGCAGGCATGGAACAGAAGATCCTAATGTATACATCAGACCTCAACGTAAAAACGACAACGGAGGTTGAGTTCAAAAAAGAAAGCAAGCCAGTCAAGGAGTCCACGTACAAAATATCACGGCTTTTATTAACACACTATAGAAGATTTGGGACATTACCAATATCACACAATTGGTCCCTACACCCTTGCCTAATTTCCAGTACCTGACGGGGGCAACAATATTGATGCAACTTCCCCAAAGATAATTCTTGGTATAAAGAATTAAGAAGACTACGGTTCTTCGCAAAATATCAGGTACATCTATACAGATTATTATTTTTTGATATTTACTAGGTTCCGATATTTAGACTAACAACCTAAATACCACATCTTCAGTATGTACAGCTACCCCATAGCCTGTTGTTTTCTGTAGCCTACGCAAGATTGCTGTTTGGCTTGCCTTAGGCTGTTACTAACTTTAGTCCGAGATCCGAACCTTGGCTGAATGAACATATTATATGCACTTATCAGTTGCACTGACTTCAAGAGCATGAAGGGGAGAAGAGCACCTCAACATTCGAAAGAGGTACTGCATTGGCTCGCACGAGCATCGGCTTCCCAATATGGCTTGCACTAGTGCCTCAAGTAGCATGTCTTGTCAGAGGTGATCCGCTTGTTCTTCGAATTGGCGGCTTTTGCTTCCTCTGATGCAGCAGTCATCACTTGGTCAAGAGCTGCCTTTGTTTCGTCTTTGTCAAACCCTTCGGCAACACCAATGGTTGAGACCTGGAATCCCGGCTCATGGACATGGTCTCCCTTCTGATGAACCTGAGCATGGGCCTCTGCTCGAATGTCACTAGATGAGCCTGAACCTGTCAAAGAGCCAGTCATTCACATATTAGCCCGGATTAACGCCAAAACCACTTTTACAGAGCAGAACCGAGCTAGAGAGTACTTCAAAGATCAGTTCACCGTCTCAAAAAAGGCAGAAGTAAAAAATGTTCATTACGACAAAGCATGAGAGCCATATTGCAATTCCAGAAAATCAAAAAATCGGACGACCAAAGAGAATCAACGTAATCCCATTGGATTAGAATTTAAAAATAAGCAGCCACACTACAAGATACTCAGTTCCTTTTGTAGTGCTATAGATGTGCCTCATTCCGTGTTAGGGACTAGGCCCAGTTTCCAAGTGGCGACAAACACTGTACACAAGAACCTACTCAAACTCACACTTCACAGTAGCTTGTGTTGATGCAAGGCCTCCAATTTTGGTCCAAAGCCAACAGAGAAGCTTGGCTGATGTAGATCCTCTTTATGCAAACACTGAATGCTAACAAAGGAAGAAAGAGTAGCATATAATGATTAACAAAAGAGGATTTGTACCTGTTTCCACAGTGGCTATGTAAACTTCTTTTGAAGGAGCTTTCGAACTGTCCTCCTGGCTCTCTTCGGAACCAGCGACATCAACACTTTCCTCTGTATGACTATCAAGCTCAAAAGGCCTTCGGGGCACCATAACATAGTCCGATTCTGGATCATACTCTGGATCCGCACCTCCCACCCTCAACCAATGCTTCATGATACTGAAAAAGTGTTCATCCATGAGAATGCTCCGGTGATCACCAGGAATCCCTATCCTTGCCTCGGCGTTCAAACCATCAGCCTGTACACAAAAATACTTGTCATTCAATAGGTTCTGAAGAGAAAAAGGACATCTTATGTTCAAGTGAACAACATGGCAATCATGTGAAAGTTAAATCTGTCAGAAGCACATAAATTAAAACATTGCAGAATCTGAATCATAGCTCTGAAGCAAATATTTGCAGAATGAAATAAATACATCATATCAAATAAAAAATATCTGCAAACGTCCTGAGCAATCGAACAATCAGCAAATAAACCTGAGAATATCACGAACGTTGTCGAGAGTCTACTAACACATTGTCTAACAAGCACCTACACCAGCAATTATTCAACGACCCACACTGAAAATAGGGTTTACCATTGCAGATTCGACTGGGACGGTACCATCCCCATCAACGCATGAAAATTCAGCCTGATCCATCAGCAAATCTTGTTAGTTTCATGTAGAGCACGAATTGGGACTACAGAAGGCAGCGATACAAGAATGAAGGATAAATACCTGACTGATAGCATATTGCAAACTGACTGGGCACCGTTTCCAAAAGCAGCACACCGCAGCACATGATGTAGAACAAATACATAGGCAGCTAAAATAATCTGGTGTAAGTTCAAAAGCAACGACAGAAATGTACCTCTAAATCCAGAATTTCAGTTAACTCCTCGAGGGGCGTTTTGTCGCTCCCATAGCTGAAAAGGGAGGAGAAGAAGCTAATTAGGGTCTCAAGGGAAGAACTTAAAATTGAGAACATGGCTATTTATATCAAATATATGTAAAGATACAAATGAAACACATCAAAGAATTGTAAAGTACTAACCAGGCATGATAAGGGGTTTCACATGATGTGCCATAGAGATTGTAAAACTTTATGCCTTCAGGCAGCTTGGCTGTGTGCATTATCCTCAGAGTCTCACTTGCCCACTTCACGATGTCCTTGTTCAAAGGTAGAGGTATGTTCACTCCATTGTAATTCAGCTGAAAAAACGATCTAAATGTATGAGCGTTGACAAACAGGGTCGAGACGTTTGAGTTGATAATCGAAGAAGTGTAACAAAGCCAAATTAGCTAAACCAAAAAAATGAGAGCCGTTTAACAAACAAAAGGTTTGTACCTTGTTATCTTCAAGTGCAGCCATCATAACATCAATGTTTTCCCTGGGTCCAAAAGCTTCCAGTTTTGCTTTCTCCTCACCACTCTCTTCTGCTAGTTTCCGCCACAATCGCAGCTCAGGAGGTTCACTCCAATTAAAATGCGGGGAAGCAATTAGTTCATAGACTGATGGGCACTCTATCAGCTGCAAATACAAACATGCATTCTATGAATAACATCAAATAAAAAGTCAAATAGAACAAATGTTTCTCAAAGAAGTCTATCGTTTCAATAGAAAATTGCAGGCAGTACGTTCACCATAATTCATAACAGAAACTGTAACCAGAAGAAAGAGAAGCTGCGTACAAGCTGATGCATGCTCCACTTGGCAACGAAAAGTTCTCGCTGCCAACCCTTAACAAACTCCACACCAGTAAGCAGGCAGTCCATGATGAAACCAGGAGCACCTGAAAGACAAACAAGGTCATCATGAGAAGAGAACAAAATGATAGAAAGATGTTCTGTATCCTTATTTCAATTTTTACAAAGACATGAAGACAATTGCAAAAAAAATCGCAGAACTGTTGGAGACCATAGAAGTGACGTCATGAGCTTTTTTTCTTTCGAAATGTGGACTATTTGTAAGTATAACCGAACTTCAAACATCCAGACGAGGACAAGGTAGAATTACCTTGAAAGGGTGCAGTAACAGCAATCCATGAGTTGACATACTTCTCAAACACCTGCATTCAACAAACAGCTAAACTATAGTCACTGAACCAGAGCCAGGCAACGCAGATAAATTATGCAAACCATACTCTGAAATATTTTACATTCAATCATCACATAACATTATTCAGCAAGGCAGAACGCTCTGCGGTTGTCCAATGCTAAAATTCAACAAACAGGAAAACTGAAGAAGACACAGGTAGTCAAGAAACATGTCCAACAAATATCCGTAGTGAAGGAGCATCTGACGCCAATTATAAAATAACCTTCCTTGGCAGTTATTCTCTCCAAATTAGCGAATAAATAACCATTTTCTGCATGAACTCCAAACCACACCCTGCTGACAGTACTTAATAATGTTATGCATGTGATCACAAGAAACCAAAAGTCTTTACCTCAGGATGAAGAGCAAGAAACGATTTCACCACAAGACCACCCATCGAATGAGTAATGATGTCCACTTTCTTACAACCAGATGCCTCATACATAGTCTCTAGCTTCAACTTCAGCCGGTCCATGGTCTCTCCAAGCCTGTAGAGACCAAATTGATTATCAATATTCTCCTCTGAACAGCATGGAAATTAGTGCTCCTCGGCCAATTAGCATGCCTTCCTACAAAAAGGATCAAACTGATAGAGAGTGTACAGAAAGTCGGCAAAGATGTGTGCACAGACAAATGCCAAGTATGAAAGAGCTCTACAGCATAAGTCCACAATATTAGGGTTTCAATTGTCGTGTCACCATCGTACCTGTTGCTTTGGCGGAAATCGTAGCCAAAGCCAAATAATGTTTTTCCTTCCTTATATCCCCAGGTTTTCATTTGAACGATCAAATCGTGAAAATAGTAGACCGTATCCAGACGCAAAATCTGCCATAAGCAGAAATAACAGAATATTTTATAAGACCATCTCCAGTTCACTAAATCCGCAACATCAATCAAACGCAAACAGCAACAAAAAGACAAATTCAGGCGGTGGACTGACAGAAAAAAGTGAGAAACACGTGTACACATACCACAGCAGGATCGAGAATGTCACAGCTGTACAATCCAAACCGATCCTCTGGAACCTCGATTGTGATATTTTTATCCAACGACATGGTTTTCCCTGCCACAGAGCAAAAATCAATTCCACATTGAAGTCGCTTTACATACGATCAACGAAACCCTCGTCTCCCAAAACATGTGAGAAAAACTACGCAACTCTCGGAGCTAAACTAAAATGAAACCGACTCACAAACACTTCAAGTTATACGAAATTCGATGGCCAAACAACCATACCTGTGACAGGATCGTAAACGGAGAAGAGCTTGGCGCGGAACTCATGGTCGGCCTCGAACAAGCGCACCCAGACACGCTCCTTGTGGCCCTTGTGGTCCACGGCGTTGAGAATGGAGCCTCCGATGCCCGGCACCAACAGCACCGGGTTCATATCGGACTTCCCGTCATCGCCGTCGCCCTCCTCCTCGTCCTTATGGTGCCATGGCCACAACGTCTCGATCTTCTCCACGATCTGCCGCACCGAAATTTTGAGCACCATCGCTTCACTGCCCTCTCCCTCGCCTGCCTCTCTTGCCTCTCTTGCCTCTCTTGCCTCTCTTCCCTCTCTTCCCTCTCTTACCTCTCCCTCCCCTTCAAGCTGCTGTAATCCACCAATTCTCGCGAGACTTTACTTAATTCGGCACCGCCTCGATGATCGCACCTTTTTCTAAAGAAATTTACAAGGACGAGGATCTAACGACGAAGCGTTTGTTTGCAGAAACGACGGAGTGCACGGCAAATTGGGATACTTTCACAAACCACGGAAACATGCTCGTCCGGCGAGCACGCGAGCTCGCCAGAAGAATTGGAGAAGAAGGGTTCCTCGCCACACGAATGGACGGATGAAGCCGGATGAATGATAATGCGCCTTTTCGTTCCGACGTGGAACCCTAGGCTTCATCTCCTCTCTTCCTGGGACGCTCGTAGGGCATCTCCACCGGTGCTAGGCCACACCTGGCTCGTTCAAAAGTTTTCATCTATTTTTGAAGAGTTCTTGATCTCCATTCATCAGTGTTTTAGTTTGGGGGCGATAAATAGCCAGAAAGCTACAAAAATTTGAGGAGCTTGAAATTAGCACAAAAGTCAATGAAAACATTGAGTGTGATTTGCTAAAATTCACCAGTACAAGGATTGTTTTTGTCCCTTTTTTTCACATGTCACGTCACAATCATTTGCCTTAGATATTTTTTTGCACTAAAAAGTTGGGGATTGTGAGTGGACTTCACCAAAAAATAAATGAAAGAAGCCAGATTTGCACCCAAAAAAAAGCCAATCGCCAAATTAGCACTAAACACAAAATTCCAATTTAAACACTGCCACTCATGCTCTTCAAAAAGGTAGCCTTTGCATTTCAACATGCCTCACAAATAATCATTTGATTATTTGTCAAGGGGAATAAAACATAAAGGTCAGCCTTTAAAATTGGTTTTTTTGGTTTGTCACGTGAGAGGCTAAAACCTATGGAAGTAGGTAAGGAAAATTTGGATAGAAATGAATAGATGCAACAAAGCATACGCATTCATTCATACATTCTACTATTATTAGTATATTTCATCCAAATTTGGCGACCACATGGCGTAAGCATGAGGGGGGATTTGGCAATTTCATCCATTTCTCCACTCGATTTTTAGTGTTATGGGAGCTAGTCCATAATTGAGGTAAGATTTTGGCAAAAATTTGCCAATTTTTTAAACGTTGATAAAGCTCACCAAACTTAGAATGAATAATATTTTTAAAGGGCCATTGCTTGACATGCTAGGAAGGAATGTCATGAGAGGGGTTTGAAAGGGCCAAAGCACTCTTCATCCACTTCTAGAAAATGTTAGACCTTGCAAGGGTACTGGTAAAGATGCCCTTCACCCTTAACCCTTGAACGCCTGTTGGGCTTTTGCTATACTAGACTGTATCTCAGTAATACGGTGAGGGTGGAATTTTGCACATGCAAGGTTGGGTTTCAGTCTGGATTTTCAATCAATCCAATTGCCTCTGTAGCAGACATTAACCCCTAAAGGACCAATTGTCCGTTCAACAAACAAATGAGATTGCGGGCATGTACCTATGGCCAAACTACTTTGCATGGTTTTTTGAAACTTTTATTGAAGATGGGGAATGCAAAGATCTACGTGGGCATCTAATTTTTACTCCAACTGATGCCAGGGAGCAAAAGTTATGCCCAAATAAGCATAAATTTTGGGACTCCGGGCAGCAAAAAAAATCTTATAAAAACTTGAAAAAAAATTTAAATTTTTTCTCTCATAGATTATATCTTTGTCTATATTTGAAGCTTTAATTCATTCCATTTGGACTAGTTATGAGAAAGTTATGGACAATCTTGTTTTTTGGGCAATTCAAGCATCTTCTTGAAAAAATAACTTGTAAACTTCATTTTTGAATGCAATTTTAGTATTTTTTTCAAAAAACTTGTTGGAGAGGGTGAAGTTTGCTTTCTAGAACAATCTCAGCATTGGGATCATTGCATTTTCAATTCCACTGCAGGGTTATTAGCAATTTAAGTTTTTGTTCAATCTCATACCTTCTTCTGCCTAATGTTTTTTTTAAAGAATGAAAATTAATTATTTTTTGTTTTTTTTTCCCAAGATTACCAACTCAACTTTCCACCATGCAAAAATAGAATTCCAAATTCTATGGTGCAAAAATTTTAAGTTTAAAGAGTTCAAAGTTAAATAATCTAATCAAGCAAGGTGCAAAAAAGCTATTTTTTACTTTTTAAATGCAAATATCTTCCAACTTGTACCGTCAAAGTTCTTGAGTTTTGTATGACACATTATTATGGTAGTCTAGTACAATATCCTACAGTTAGATATGCAAAAAGACCAAATTTCAAACCTTTTTACTCTTTGCCGAAGAGGTGGCAGTTTTGCGTGTCTTTTGACAAAATAAAGGCCATGGTCCTTTAGGGGTTAAAAACCAAGATTTCTGGCCAAAGAGGGCCTTTCTGGCGTTCAAGGGTTAAACCACGGGTTGGTCATGTGCCAAAAGCAAGCAAACATGGAAATTACTTGCTATAGTGATGTGGCAAAGTGTCACACAATTTATTATTAATGTCAAGAGTCTCATAAGCTAGCATTGCATGTTGCCTCATGAAAATTGCAAAAAGGGCAACATGGGATCTAACATTGTCTCTATGGATCTTCTCACAATTTGAGTTACCTAAAAATATGAGTGCATTTAATGTAGTGATATGTTACTTTCCATAATAGACCATATCTTTGTGATCACTTTTTGAAAATATTTGGATGAAAAAGGACTTTTTTTACATTTTGCAAATTGTTTTTTTTGTCATTTATTAGACAAAAAATGTCTACATTGGTGTTTAAGGTTTAAACTTGTTATGCACTAGAAAGAAGAATTTGGTTTTGGTTTTTTCAACATGACAAAAATAATGCAAGTTGGAGTGTTTTATACATCTTTGTATCTTCTACAAATGCACGTGAGAGCAACACAAGTTATTTCAATTAGATCAAGACTTTGAAGTGCAAAACTCCTTCACACAAATTTGGGTGAATTTTGCCTAATTAGTATGGAAATATGACATGCTTCTTCCCCTTGTTTGTTGATTAGGGTTTTGTCCCTTACCTTTCACTATCCCTCAAGCAATTTGGTGGGTGAGTTTCCATATTGTGACATTCTTCACGCACTTTTTTGTTGAGCTATGTGCTTGCAAAATGTCCTTGAAATTTTGATCATTTGAGTCACACTATTTGAGATAATAATATTGTAAGTTTGTAACCCATAATACATTGAATGAACCTAATTTAATATGTATTATTTAATTAACGCGCCTCCCCTAGTCACCTATTTCTTAAATTAGTGTCTGTTAGCAATATTAGTGCAAGGGACAATGATTGAAACCGTTAATATAACAACAAATTTAGTTTCTGCATTTCAAAAAGGTACAAGAGTTTTGTTAATCTTTAAAGGACCAAGCCACTTTTTTTAGCAACATAGCAATTTTGGGCAGGTACTTGTGATTGGAGATTTTTGTATTTTAGGTTAAATCATTTAGAATGTGGGAACAAGGTTTACTTTCATATGCACCAATTTTCGTGACATTTGGAAGTATGAATAAGAAGATATGGCCTAATGGATTGTTTTTTCACTCAGCGGGTAATCTGGATATATTTTAAAAAACCAAATTTTTCTAGAAACAAAAATTTGGAATTGATTTAGGAGATTTACGTGAATAAGGAAAGCTTTGAACTATTCAATTTTGATCAATGAGAGGAAAGTTATGGGGAGTTTTGGTTTGAGGGCAATTATGAATTCTCTACTTTAAATTAAACTTTGAAGTCCTTTGTTTTACTCGCTTTTGGCATTTTGCATTTTAAAAATCAAATTCTCAACAATCTAATGTTTTGCATCATTTTCTACTTCTTTTTACTTACTATTTTTTTCCCATATGTTGTACAATTCCAAATGATTTGAAACTTTTTTGACATACACCCTACTTAGGTGGAATAAGGAATCTAGAGAAGCACCACCCACATGGCCTTTTTTCCTTAAGAGTTTCACCTTTGAAGTGTAGCTGCCTAGTTTTCACAAGACGTTTCTAGATATTCAATTTGTGTTGTTTTGCAATCGATGTAGTAGAAAATTTTGAATGTGTTTCCGCATCTTTGAAAACTATTCTACTACAAGATCCTACAATCATATATGGATGTGAATGCTTTGTTTTCAAATTTGGTTGATGCTTTTAAAATGGCAGTTTTGGAGAGTTTTGGTGAAAACGCTGCTTGGTCCTTTAGGGGTTAAGGGACAATGCTATTTTGTGAATGTAAAATAGTGAGCCATGAGCAATGAGCCAATGTTTTGTGAGTGGGCACCAATTTTGAGCTCAAAATCAATGGAAAACCCAAAAAAAGTGGCAAGTTTGTTAAGAAATGAAAGTTAAAAGTGCACAATCATAGGGCCCTATGTACACGGTTAAAGAGAAAATTTAGTATTTAACAAAAAAATCTAGGCTTGGGGCTCATGGCTCACAAGTCCCAGCTCATTTTGTAGCATTCCCCCTTGTTCAACCCTTTAAAGACCACATACATTTTTACAAAATCTGTTAGAAACCAGGGCATAAAACGTAGATGTGCACTTGAATCAAATATGGACTCAATTTTAATAATCCAACCGTACAAATGGGAAAAAAACCTTGTTTATTGTAAAGTATCAAAATTTCAACCAAATCTACTTTTGGAGGTGAAGTATCATAACAATTGAACAAGCTATAGGTGAAAAGTCTCTAGATTTTTATGCTTGCGGTGTTTTGGATTTTACCGCTTTATACAAGCTTTGCTTGAGAAACGCCTTGTATTCCTAGAAAGCAAGCTTTCCCACCTTTCCAATGAGACTAGTTTCACTCAATATGTATAAAAATAGCAACCACAAGGTGTAGCTAAGTGGGCAATAAGGGTCAAAAGTCCCACTTTCTTTGCGAGCCCAAAATGGTTCTACAAGAAATTTGATGAATGTTATGGAAAACCCAATTGGTGAGAACAATCAAGAATTGGCCTTAAATGTAGGATGAAAAATTTTAAAAATGAAATGACTACACCATTTTAGTAGATCTTCAAATACAATTATACTACTACTATGTAGGGAAACAATATAAGCGTATTTCTTAAGCAATTTGAAAAAAATTAGGACCACACAATTGAAATGTGACATTCTTCTTGGATGTTTGATGTACTGTGTTGTTGCTTTGATCCACCTTCAACCAAATATGGATACATATTTTGAGGCCATGTTGTATAAACACCATTATTTATCAACTCACATACACAATTCCATTGTCATTTTTTTGGTTGGATGCAAAATTCTTGTGACCACAAGCATTCTTCATCAAGTTTCCAAATTGTTGAGTGATTATACTCTATAGGCCAAAAACCACTTTTTTGAACCAAAATATGGTTTGGTGGTCTCTAAAAGGTTAAGCAGCAAAGCTATGAGCCACTTTTCAACTACGCCCAAATGACTAAAGCTACTGTGCACAAGATTTGCCTTTGTAATATATTCTTCCTTATTAACAATAATTTGGATTTTGGGTAAAACCCAAGTTAACTACTTCCTTTGTCCCTCTAATAAGCTTCAAATCAAACACATTTCTTGTACCACTAAAAAGCTCAGCTTTTGCTCAAACGTTGAGAATGCGTTAGCTTTGCTATATTGAATGATCTCAAGGGAGGCAAGTTAAGCAATTAGAGGGCATTCTTCTCCTAGTAAGCTTGGCCTTGCCCATATGAGGTACCATTCTTGCTATTAATCTTTAAATCATCTATAATGAAGAGCTAACATCATGCACAATTATGGGACTTTTTGCATGAAATTTGGTTGCCCAAACAGCAACATCAAAACTAGACATTTTGCATACATTTGGTAGATGGTATGTTGATTCTAGAATGCATGTGTCACTAGCACAAAGACCAAAAACACATTTAATCCTTTGCAAGGAAGCTGTTTGGACGTTTTTAGAGGAACTTATGGAGTACTTGGTTCTGCAAGTTTTACTTGAACAATATAATAACAAGAGGTGGATTAAGGTATGTTCACACTTGGTGTTAAGAAAGTATTAGCATTATGAATGTAGTTTAAAGGTGTGTCCAAATGCATCTAATTTTCCTTTGCTACTACCACTCTACACCAAGTGTGAACATACCCTTACCATGTTTTAAACGACAAAACAAGCTCTCATTTCTCTCTCAAACTGTCTCAGACCTTACATACAATATCAAGACACCATATATTGTTTGGCTATACTAGTTCTAGTTAGAACTATTGGCACTATTTTTATTTTGATGCATGGAGTTTCTTTACTTAGCAAAATGTTTCCTCTAGGAAAGAGTACAATTTAGATTTTCATGAGAAAAAAAAGAGTGTGCAATTAACCCTTAAAGGTCCACACATCCACTTTTTGGATGCGCCTTGGTCAACCCTAATTGTAACTTTCAAAATATTGATTATTGGTACGTGGTTCAAACTACTAAAATGAAGCTTGACAAGTTTTCTTTCTATTCCATTTGATTTTTTTGAAAAATGTCAAAAATTGAAAGAGTTATTTTCATTGAAAGCTCCAAGTGTTAGAATCTCATTCATATTTTCTACTCTTTAAATGCATTTTAAATTTAAACTGCAAAATTATGTTTCTCATTTTGCCATTCAATTACAGTAGAAATTATATATTTTTTAATATATATTCATATGATTTTATTTCCACATTTAGCTTCAAAAAATCACAATAATTTGAATTATTCATCAAAAATATCATTTTTTAAACCATTGATAGAAAATGAATGTGTCTCCCAGCAAAAACATCAAAATCTTATAAATTAATTAAATATAAGGATAAACTTGGTTTGATAGTCAAAATTAACTTTAAATTCTTTGTTGTGGTTGTTTTAGGTGTAAAAAATAAAATAACCAATTGAAATTTTTTCACACTAGTCTTTAATGCTACTTGTACCTCTTGAAAAAAGTTCAAGTAATTTGGATTTTTTTGCTATTTTAACTTATTTATGTTCAATTTTTGAAAAAAATGATAACAATTACAATTTTTCATGAAACAAATTGAAATTTCTTGCAGTGATATATCATTTATAGTTTTAAGCATTAAAAACATAAAATTGTTGTTTGAACACACTTTAAAAGACAAAATTGAGCTTAGACAAGAGGTTTGACCATGTCAAAATGGATCTAGTCCCTTAGGGGTTAACAACATGATGAAGCACAAGATTTGTTGGCCTATAAGAAATTGGTTTTTCAAAACATATCACCTTCAAAAACTTGTGCAAATTATTGGAAAAAGCCCTCGTGGGAAAAAAACCGGGTCATCCGAAGACTCATGTACTATAAGTAATGAAGAATACACAAAAAAAATCCCTTAGAAGGGAAAAAACTCGGAAACCTCAATGCGGGATGAAAACCGGATGCCTCAACTCTTGGGAGGACTTCAATGTAGAAGCCTAAGGTGGTACAAAATATTGTGGTGGCTCATATTGCACTTGTGCATATTATTGAGCTTTGTTGGTGCAATTAATCGGACTTGTGTCCATATTTCTAAACAGGACAATGTTTTTTTGTGATTGTAAAACAATGAGCTTTGAGCAATGAACCAAGATTTTGTAAGTGTACCAATTCTAAGCTCAAGATCAATGGAAATACTAAAAAAGCAGCAATTTTTTTGACAAAATAAAGTTTAAAATGCATAATTATAGGATCCTATGTACATAGTTGTATACAACAATGTATTTTGACAAAATATTTGAGCTCACTGCTCACCACTCATAGCTCATGGATCCTTGCTCAAAACACAACAATCTCCTTTCTATACATGCTGTGATTTTGAAGATTATTTTAATTTCAAAGCAAGAGGATATATGTTGAACTATCAAGTAGTGGTTGACTGTTGGAAACATTTTTTCATCTTTACTTCAACATACCGTAGATAGCACTAATAACATTGGGTTTTGCAACAAGGCAATGGCACAATCAAGTTACCCCAAAAGGACCATCTTGCTATTATTTGGCCTTACCTATGATACTTCTCTTTATTAAGCTCTAATGGATAGTGTTGTGTTGTTGACAGTTTGAAAACAACATGCTTATACTTGTAAGTTAGTAGATTATTATTATTTTTGATGAAAAATGTTATTATGTCCAAGGGAGTCCTTATTCAAGAAATTCCAGGATTGTCCCATTTCAAAAAATAAAGTAAGGATTCATTTGGACTATAAATTTGTTTCATAGGATTCAGGAAAATGAGATTGTAGTTGTGCAAACTTCTATGGTCCATAAATTTGTATTAGTCCATAGATTACTAAAATCAGTTGTTGTGAACTACTTAAACACCAATTTCATGTGAGTATTCCATGCCCAATATGGAACATCAAAGAATTTCATTTTTACTTTAAGTGGCAAAGACATGCACACACAATAATATACTTGTTTATAGGTGCATGTACTATCAAAGTTGCCAAAATAATAATAAAAAATATTGTGGAGGCATGACATATTACAAGTCCAAAAATTCCAAATTAGGACATTTGGATTCTAAATACTTGTATGGTGCAAAAATGACTCAAAATAGTCATTATTATGTAGGAGAATTTTTTTGAAATGAATGCCATAACCTTCAAAGAGCGTAAGGAAGATGTCTTGTCACTTGCACAATCAAAATTTTCCTCTAAATATAAGAAGTTTGAGGAAATCTAGACTCAAATAGTGCAATTGACGCATAGATCCTTTCCAAACATCTCTGAGGTGGTCCGTTTGAGATATTCTAATATTGCCGTCAGCCGAGACTCATCCCTATAGCAACTAGCTACACAACTTGTTGATACTTTGATATAAGATATAAAATATTGTATGAGGGAACATTGTCAATTTGGTCATTTTTTGTCAAATAGGACATGTCAATTAGGACATTTTTTGTCAATTTGGACACATATAGTCAATTAGGACGTATCAATTTGGACACCATTTCCTTGTAGTGAATGGATGGCTGTTTGATATCATTGGTAAGAGAGTTGTTGTTTGTTGCTTCCATGGCTTATGGTTCTCTACCACCACAAAAATCAAAACTTCATAGTTCTTGAGAACATTTACAACAAGATCACTACAAGAAAAAGGACCTTTTTTGACTAAGGCAAATGACTACCAAAATGACTAAGACTTTTTGACTAGTCAAATGTTTAATTTATGACTACATGTAGTCATATATTAAATTATTTATGTCTACATGTTGTCATAAATTAAACATTTGACTGACACTTGACTAGTTGAAAAATTCCAGTCGTTTTGGTAATCATTTGCCTTAGTCAAAAAAGGCCCTTTTTCTTGTAGTGGAGGTTGAAGAAAGGCAAGTGTTTGATTGAAAATGTATTTGAAATTCTCTAGCAAACTTTTCAAGAATTATTGATCAAAACCAAGATTAAATGTTACTTTCCTTCTCAATGCGATCATGTGTTTTTTCATATTGCGCAACGTGCTCATGAATAAAAGCCACAGTGATCAAGAACAATTTCTTGAAGTCCTTCAAAATGAAGGGCCTGATGGAGAAGTTTGAGACATTGAATTAGTTGTTGTTAACATTGGTTCAAAGAGGCCTAAAAGCATCCTTGCTTTTCAAGTGCTGCAAGTCTAAATATCAGTGGAGTATGAAAATTTCAATGTACAATCTTGTAGTGTGCATGTTGCAAATGATGTGAATTAAATTTGGGGTCAAATCATAGATTGAAAGATTATAATGATTTAAACACCATATTTGTTAATTTGGGAAAAACGGTACATTTCGGGATTTTCAAATTTTGATATAAAAGTTTTAGGTGACCTCTTAAAATTGAGCTCGACATTTTTTTTTGTACACGTGTTCTCACATGAGAGGAGGAGTTTGCGAGGGACAAAATCTTAGTGGCTCATACTGAATCTGATACCGTCAAATTTGGATTAAGGTAACTTTTTGGGTTTAAGGTGGGTACAAAATGGGACACCTGTTTTTTCCAATTTAACAAATAACGCGTTTAAACCTCCCTCTACTAAAATGCTTCCCATTCACTCATAACTTCTTGGATTGATATAAAAAAATTAACACAATAACTAGACTAGTATGTGTAACTTTTCAATCATAGATATTGAAAACAAAGTTTCTAAGAAGAAGTTATAAGCCACCAAGTTTCTGTAATACAAAAATGTGTAGACTTTGAACTTTGAGTTGCTCCCAAACTTTCAAGAAAACTTGGATTGACATGAAAATTTTACCACAATTACTAGACTTCAAGGGGAAAAAAACCCAACAAAATGTATTGAATAAAAAGGTTTGATGAAAAAGATACAAGCCCCCAAAGTTGCAGACATCACAAAGCAGTCTTGTGAACTCAAATTGACCCTATGAACTTTGAATGGCTTTCAAAAACTCAATATGTCATAGATTGATTTGAAAACTCTACTATAGAAACAAGATTAGCATGCGCAACTTTGCCAATAGATTCTATTGAATTTGGACAATAAACGCAAAAATTAGAGCACTTCAAGTAGGAATGATGGACTACTAGAGGACACTTTCCGTCCCCTTAGGCAATAAGGGGTTAAGTGTAGTCACACATGAGAAATTTGGAGTGGAAATGGGAGTGTATAGAAGCACTTCTTCATAAAAAGTGTGATTTCCCTTTTGTAAATAATAGAGAATGAAGAATGATGTTACTTTTAAAATGATGATGTGGTAGGCAAGCAAGTTGCATCCACACACTCAATTAAAATCTCCAACTTTTAAGAGGGTGAAAGTAAGGAGAGCAAGATGAAAAAGAGATATGTATAGGTGAAAGCTTCACATTCTAAAACTTCTTCACGCACACTCTTCTCCCCTTCAAGAATTGAAGGTGGAAAAAAAAACTTCTCAATTTTCAAAAAATGAAACCTTTGCAAACCAAGAAGAAAGTACCATGTCCCCATTCTTTGAAGATTGAGAATGAGGTGAAGAAGGTGTGACTACCCTATTGATAGAATAAAGGCTTATCATGAGGACATTGCCTTGAAAGCTCTAAAGATTCAAACAAAGTTGAATGTGCTTCTTCTTGCAATACGTAGATTGCAAAAAAAAGAAAGAATTTACCAAGTACTACCTTGGCAACCCTTCCTGTTCAATTCTTTATGCACTTTTGTTCTTCTTTATTTTGTTTTTTTATGTTTTTTTAATAAATTTCTTCTTAAATTGTAGTATAATTAATCAGCTCTTGTAGAGTACTCCACTTTAGGAATCATTGTGCTGAAGTGATCGCAAATGTCAAATAGCAAATTAGCAGTGCAAGGTACAAGTTATGACATGCTTGAATCTTGATCATGTCATGTGATATTGTGATAAATATCATATTGTCAAACTTCGTAAGTTCAATTCAGTCACACAAGCAAGATTTAGAATAATAAAATTTGTGACATTCAAACCTGTAACAAACTTTATTTGGGGTCACTAGTGTAAAACTTAGAAACCACTTGAGATATACTATAAGGTGGATTCTATTTTTCAAAGTTACAAATCAAAAATTGTGTGAATACATGATAAGGTAGTTAATATGTATTTTGAGTCATATTAAATATAATAAAACCCCATTTACTCATCAAAATAGGAAATCGGATATTTTAGGGTGGATATAATTGCCAAAATTTAAATTGATGTAGGATCCAATAATCTATTCTTGTCACTTTGAATCGTTTCTTAATTTTCAAAGAGCGACCCTCAAAGAAAATTTATTAAAACTTAAAGTCATAGATTTATGTTCAAAAGCATCCACTTTAAAAAGGACTAAAGTTGTGAATTTCCACCTCTTACAAAAAATGACAATGTTTAACAATACAACAACACAAATGAATGTGATATTTTGTTAATTTCTTTGTGAAATTCAACCATATAGACAAGGCAATGGATTTGGTTGTTCATTTATTAAATCTCTCATTGCTTGTGATTCAATATAAGCATGTCCTTTCACTTGTTATAAGTCACACCACAAAAAGGTGACCATTCTTTTCTTTGAATTTGCAAAAACTGTTCATGTGCCATGTGATGTTTTGTTTCATAAATAAGGCATTTTAGACTTTCAGCGTCTTCAACATAACCTATAAAACGTTTTGAAACACATCAAAATTAAAGAAAAGCAACCCCTTTGTAGAAGTTGTTCAAGTCAAACCATCATAATTTATAAATATAACTTACCATTCAAACCACCCTCCAAGAGTACGTTTCAATGAATTCCTCCACCAAGTCCTCCACTTACATTCAAGATGAGAGGAGTCTTGGTCAGCCCACATGCTTACCTAATAGATATAGTGAAAGTGATTAGGTCCCTTTAAAATGAACATATGAAAGTGAGATGAACCTTGTGCTATGACATGGGCATGGAACAGATTGGACTTTGGATGCCTAGTTGGATGCTCTTAAAAGCCAATTACGGTCCACTAATTTGAGAATTTGCAACACTTGCCTATTATAAAAGCATCTCCAATGTAGCACTTCAAACAACATTTCAAGACATAGTATGTATTTTTGAAGAACCTGTAAAATTCTTGTTCTCTATCCCTCCATTGCATGCATGCCACATAAATAATCATTTGATCATTCATCAGGGAAATATACAATAAAGCTCATTAAGTTCAAAAGAATAATATAATGAAAGAGCATTAATTCAATACTTTAGAGTGACATTAGCAATTTTTTAGGTGACCTCTTTAGACCCCTTTCAAAGGACCCCAATAAAGATTTTAATTTGTGCTTTGAGATAGGAAAAGTACCTTATGGCTTATTTTTCTTAATTCAAAGCTTTTAGTGCAATGATGGCTTAAAGCCATGGGTTCCAGTGGAAACAAGGCACCATTCAATTGTGATGGTGCACAACCAAAAAATTATAAAAGAATTGTGACAAGGTACTTGGTTCTGTCAACTCAAGTTTTGATACTAAATTAAATCCATGCATTTGTAGCGCTTAGTACTTGTACAATACCCTAAAGAAAGAGTACATAAGTCCCTTGTATGGGATTCAAATAAGTTTGTACTATAAATAAATTAGTTTTTGGCAAAATAAACATATCATCTTGTTTAAAGGTACAAACTTAGTCATAGTGTATGAGTCAAATAACAAAAAACTAAATTTCATGAGGAAATATGTATTTTATTAAATTTGGTCATGATCACCCCAACATTAAAATCTCTACAAAAGGACTTTTGAAACATTTTGGAAATATTTGTTTGAAAGAAGGATGTGTGTATGGATGTCTCCTATATACCCATGCAATCAAATCTCAAAAATTCATCACCAATGTTTTTAAATCATCTTTCTTGTAAAACCATGATTTTAACACAAAATAATTTATCAAAAATAGGATTTTGATTTTTAGTAGCTGAAATTGGGATGCTTGACCAGGATTGCATGAGAATCACATACCAAAAATGTGAGAGTAAAATGCCCATAATGTATTTTGATGTGCAAACTTCTTTGAACCCCAGAAGAGGGACTTATAGTGACTCACAAAATTGAGTCAGTGTTTATTGTTACTTAATATAATTTGTCATATCAAGTGCATAAATAAATATTTTTAAGTGCTATAAAGAGTAAATTAAAGGTATCCAAGTACTTACTAATGTAAGGAAACCTCAATGAAAAATTTGCAAGGGTGATTGAGATATTTCATTTCAAAGGAGAGTCACTCACTGACTCACTTTTGGTCTTGCATGTCTATATCTCCATCTCCTCCTTATAATGACAATACATCATAGAACTTAAATTTAGTTGTGAGTGTTATAAGTAGGAATGAGTGTTTCTACTCCTTCTCTTGTAGTGTATTGCGCTTTTAGTTGTTCTATAACATGATAAGGCAATTATTTAAAATAAATAAAAATAGTGTAATATCATTGCTACAAAACGGGAAAATCACAAAAAATGTAACCAAATAGTTGTTGTTAGTTAGTCTAATGTTGAGAGATCCAAAAGAAAATCTTTTTATACTAAAGTATTTGTAGAAGGATAATCAACTAAAATTTTAAACCACTTACGGAGGGTATGTGTGAGAGTAATGACACATAGAAGATTTATTATTGCTCCAAAACCATTCAAATTAGTTAGGCAACACTATAACAATGAAATGAGTGTCCAGACAATGCAATGTGCATTGAATTTGCAAGTTTAAAGGCTTTATGTGAAGAAGAAAAAACCAATTTTTTCAAAAAACAATATTTATGTTTGTTCAAATTTTACCAAATCTCTTGAAATTAGACTATCGCAAATTGGAAGCAAGTGACTTTTTGAGATGACTCTAATCAATCATTGTTGCTTAAATGGACCTTACTAATGTTGGGATTGAAGCAAAGAGGGTCTTATAAATTGAACAATGAAGAAAAGTGTGAAACAAGGAAAAGGTTTTACAACAGTTTGGAATTGCATAGACTTGGTTTGATTTGCAAGATAGAAGGTACAATAAATCAATATGTTTGTTGTGAGGTATTAGAGACTAATCTCCCTATGATGTTTTTCAAAGTATGGCATAGATGCATCTAGAGTCATTTTTCAACATGACAACAATTCGAAACATACAACAAAAACAATGAAAGAGTATTGTTTAAACAACTTTTCAATGTTTTAAAGTGACATACTCAATCACCCGACCCAAACCATATAAAACACCTATGGGTAACGCTAAAATGGAAGCTCGATTGTTAATCAACACGTCCAAAGGGTCTTTTAGAATTGTGAGAGTGTGGGTTTGAGATTTCCATTCTGTCACTTCCACTAAGTGTGAGAACCTTTATGAGAGCATGCCATTAAAAATGCAAGCAATTGGTTATGCATAGGGCAAGTAAATTAATTTTTGAGTGTCTATAGACACACAAGTCCAAAACTAAGTCAATGCTCAGGTGGATCACTCTTAGTAAGTTGGGTACCCCATGTGCGGCAAGTGAGTAATTTTTAGGGGGCTATTTAGTTTTTTTGGCTGAATAAAAGGGTCTCTATAATTATATAATTTGGCCAAATGACCTATTTTAGGGCACTCTTCAATTACTTATAAGGGCTAGACAATTCTTTTTTTTCCTAGGCTATTTTACTTATAAAAATAAAGCATAGATTGTTAAGCAAAGTGACGTTTTAGAGGTTTAACCTTTAAAGGACCAAGCTACTAAAATACATAGAATGTACGGTGCTATATAACTAGTATTTGCTACTAACAAAATTTTTTAATTTGGGATCTTGACTACCTCACTAGAACAACATTGATCTATATTCTAACTTCTTTGTTGCTCTCAAATGTATTAAAGGTGCGGATGCACTCCAAATAAGAGAAAAATACCCCATATTGTACTGATTGCAAAGGGCTGCTTGGTTCTTTAGGGGTTAATGCACCATAGCCTTGTAGGTAAGATCAAAATAAAGAGCATATTCTTAAAAAAACATACAATGATATAACTTTGAGAGTGCATAAGTAACTAAACTAAAAATCAAAGCAAGTGAACAATCTTCATTTACATGTGTGTATTATGCAAGAAAATTCATAATAATTCCTAATCATCGATCTCATTTTTCATCCAATAACATTTGGCACCTCGTATACCACCCTATTAGACTAAATACAGTAATTGCCATAGGATACCCCATGTCTTTGGTCCCTTCATTACTTGTAATAATAATTAATATCCTAAGATACTTTTCACCCTATATTACTTATACAGAATGTAGCCCTTTTAATGTACCCTTTATTAGTTCTAAGTTTGTTATAATTTTTAGCTAAAAGGAATAGATCCCTCAATATATTATGCCACACGCTAAATCTAAAATGCGGTAAGTTATCCACCCGGGAGTCAATGAGGGGTTGATTTCAAAATTTAGTACTTCCACGTATTACGTGTATTTTGTTTTTAATTTCCATATGAATAATCAATAAAGCTTCTACTTTCTGAAGCAAATTTTTACATGTTGGATTGTTCACTCCATGTGATAATGTTGCTTATTTAATGAAAAACATCCAAACACTGACTCAGTTTTGTGAGTCACGTCATTTAAGGAAGCTACTCTTCACACACACTTCCAGTGTACCGGGTCTAGGCTCAATACATTTTAAGAGAGTCACCAATTAAGGGGCATGCACTTGGAGGTAGGTTTTTTTTTAAGGATATCAGCTTATGAAAGTATTAATGATGATTTTTGATGGAAATTCACTTAGGTGGCTATTTTGGGAAAATATTCCAAGAAGCATGTTTTGTTTAGGAAGAAAACTGGATAGGATATTGGCTACAAATGGTTCTTTATTATACAAGTATGGAGGCAATATAACATATTTTGCAATAATATATTTGGCCATGACTGTAATTTAGACATATTAGCTTTTGACATTCTTTGCCACTAATTAAGTTGGTGAAGTGTGGCAATGCATTGTAGCTTGCTTTGATGTAAAAGGCAAAGTGAGCAACACACTTGTTCAAGTATTGGCAATCTAAGCAGAAATCATTCTCCTATAAGTATTTGTCTAGTATGTAAAGTCTTGGACATTAAGTTGTAGTCCTTTTTAAAATGCCTCCCTTACATTCAACCCTTCATCAAATTCAAAAGAGATTACACATTTGAAAAGCCAGCTTAGGGGACAAAATGTATTAGAATTTGAAAAGTAAATTATTCTTATTTCATTCTTTTAATCCATGTCAAATGCAATTTTGCACAAACGAGTATGCCATATTTATCCACTTTTATCTACATCATCAACATCTTTGTGGCTTTTAACCGCCTTTTTGAAATTGAAATTGTCTCAACTCATCAAGCAAGCATGTTGTACATTGAGAATAGATTGAGAATATACTAGTGGTAAATTGTTGACGAAATTGTAGTGATTTTAAAAACATCTAAATCATAATTTGGTTTTTTTTCAATTGGTTTTTCTAACACTTCTCTTTATTGAATTTACGTCAAACTTCAACAATAACATTTCCTTTTTCTAAGCTTTTCAAACATGTAATTTGTTTTAGATTTGGTAAAGTATTGATTGCATGAGAAAATTATAAAAAAAGTACTATGACTGATTGTCCGGGACTCTACCTCAATTGCCCTTTGTCCTCATACAACTATATATTTTAATATTTTTAACAAGCATTTCTACTTTTAAAAAATCCAAAACTATACTTCCCACAAATTGATGGTTACAAGGAATTGATCAAGGACTTGAAAATTATAATAAAAAATTACATACAACTATCACAAAACTTAAAAACCCTAAATAAATAAGTGGTCATACTCATAAACTACATAACTGAGCATATGGTTACGGGAGTAATGGCACAAATGAAGTGCATTAGCCACAACCTTTGAAAACCTATTACAAGTAAAATGTGAGATGAAAAATGTGACAAGCAAGACACTTGTATTATTTTTATTGATGATTGAATTGGTGATGCCAATTAAGCAATAAGGGAGTACATATATGATACTCTATCGAGACTTGGCCATACGGTTATCAATCACAAATGAACATTGGCTATAAAAACACTCTTTTTTCACTTTTTTTCCCATTGATGATAGTGAAGTATATTCTTTTAAGTCGAATTCTGGCTATATTTGGCCAATAAAATACACACTGCTTGGAGGGCTCATGATTTTACTAATGAGTGTCACAATCAAAGATTTTGAGGTACATGGAGCACTTATCAATCCATCCATGCTTGAAGTGCGTCAGACCCCAAGAGTGCAACGCTGGAGAAGCTCTCAAAACTAGGATGATGGCGGTATAGGTAGTCGTCATTACTGAACCTAGGAGGCTATGGCGAAGGTCGAAAGGACAAACTCATCTAGAGTTTTAGAAGCAGCAGAATCCGCTGCAGAGTTCTCAGCATCTCTCACACACTTATAACAACAGACATGGATCCACCATTAGTAGAAGCAAAATCATTAACCATTATAAGTTTCCACTGTCCGTCCGAGCTCAATCATCTTCTCAAAGTCAAAGATCTCACCAAATCCTGCTGTACCAGCTCGCTCGCTCGCTTGCTCGTCTGGTTAAGAGCTGGCTATGGCTGGCTAAGCTTAATTAGCTGGTGCTACATCGAGTGCAGGAGAAGGCTAAGTACTCACTACTGCTACCGCAAGCCAGAAGAGAATCCACAGAGAAGCTTTGCATCATTGCGGCCGAGTAATAGAGTCGACTCATAACCAGGATTCGGCTGATTCAGAGCATCCAGAATCATGGGAAGAAGGACTAGTAGGCGATCATTGCAATGATAGACTTTTAAGCTTCTGCTTGATGAGTTTGCAACGTGAGTACTACTGTCTACTACTGCCATGTATGAAGAGATCTTCGTCTTCCAGTGTGCTCGCATGCTGCGACCACAGGTGCACTCTAGAATGTGCAGGAAGCGGCAGGTGATTGCTTGATTAGTTGATGAATGATTTATTTTGTTCCTTCACTCTTTTCCTGAGAAAGTAGCAGTGTAGCACTCAAGCAAGCAAGCTGGATAAGTTTGTATATTCATGGTCTAGAATAGATCACCAGCCTGAAAGAGAGTGGCTGAAGAGGTGCGGGAGCAGCGAATCATCATTCATCTTCCTTTTGTTATTGCGAGTGACTGGACATGACTGGACGTGACTAAGTTAGTCTGCTCATGGAGAGACTGTATTTTTACGGTTGTGGTTATGGTTGAAGGTGATATATGCCTTCTTGGGCAAAACATTAGGGGAGTAGTCACACGTTCTTCAAGACTCCTATAAAGAATAAGAAATTGTGGAGGGAAGATAGGAGGAGTTAGTGGGAGCAATTCTTTGTGAAGAAGGTGTAATTGCCCTTCCTCAAACTCAGTTGATAGCCAGGTTTCAAATTAATAAATTACACCCAAGTTTTTCAATTGAGTTCATATATTGTGATGTCCCAATTTTTTTGGGTTGGGCCTTGTTTTAGGCGCCACAAACTGACCACATAAACAATCATGTCATCAACAAGACAAATTGGGCTAACCCTTAATATAAAGCCTTGGGACCTAATTGATGTCTTAATTCAAGAATTCAAACAATCCCATTGGTCCACCTTGGTGGTACTTAAGTTGGGCAAACAATCAAATTTACCATGATACTTCTACATGCATATGATGATGAAAAAGAAGATTTTTGATCTGGGCTTAATTTGCAAAATTTCTATTATTTTAAATACTCAAAGGATGTTTACAAATTGTCATAAAAACCTTGAATCAGGATATGTTCACACTTGACGTTAAGAGTGGTAAGGAAAATTAGATTCATTTGGAGTTTTGGACATACACTAATACCCCTCCAAACATCAAGTGTGAATATACCCTAATTTATGTTGTTTTCAACAGGTGGGCATACAACTTGTATATACCAAAACTAAAAACCTGGAAGTAGATCCTCAAGAATCCTTCTACCTTTCTGTGTTTACGAAAACAACACGAAAGCAATCAACCTCTGGCAGCCACACATTCCGTGACATGCGAAGGCTGCGGTTTATGCTTGAGGACCTGGAGGAATCTAGGGCCTACTGGGCTGTAACGTTTCATGCAGAATGTGAGTTAGAATATATATTATTCATAACAGAGTGGCATGGAGTAGTTGAATATCCGGCCCCACGCATTCAGATTGATTGATGGATTGGCCTTCAATTTATGCGGCAGTGAAGACATTCCTTTCCGGCGTCTCCATCGATCATCAGTTCATCACTACCCCCACAATCATGGAGTGAAAGCTTTTGAATTTAAGCATCAAACCACTCGCCTCGGCCTTGGGTGTAGTACATCACTATATGATGGGAGCCTGAAAAATTGTACTACATCAATAAAAAACAGTAGCCGCTCAATCCACATAAATTTTGCAACATGCATCATATCGCAGAAACTAGGGTTGTCATCTTACACACCTTTTCTCAACTTCAGTGGTTTTGGGTCGGCTCACAATTTGTCTCGCTTCCCACTGCTCATGTCCCACTAAAATTTTAGAATGGGATTTTTCATGAGCCGAGCTTGGCGAGTTGGGAATTCATACTATTTCCCAAGCCCCATGTCGGCATGTCCATGTTCTCTGCTTACATGGCAGCGTTTCTGAAGTTTTGACGCCAAGAGGATGCATATTTGCCCAAGATTTGGGATGACCATTTTGCTTGACTCAACTTTTCCACCAATTTTATTTGTATTAAAAAAATTATAATTTTCTTTAGTATTCTTTTTAGCTGAACAAATCTGGGATCTCGAGTTGAGGTGGGAGTGTGGGACTTGCACAAATGAGACGTCTGTGGGACGTAGTGTGAACCGCCCGTTATACATGGTGTAGAGTTTTCCTTAAATTCTCAACCTGTAATCCAAACCATCATCTTTATAATAAGCGTACGAATGCCAAAAGTTACAACGCGATAGAATCGTTGCATCGAATTTCTTCAAAAAAATTAATGAAAAAATGGAAGTTTTTTTTAGGTCAAAGATATTGTTTACTACATCAGCCAAACTGGTCCACGAGATTTCCTACACTTAGTGTTCGAAGTCTGTATTATCGTGTCTGTCGAGGTTGACAACCCTGGTTAGAAGGGCTTTGATCGTGATACTTACTGCAATCACAAACAGCTGGCTTCAAACTGAGCTTGCTGGCACCGAGGTTTGGATTTTCCGGAACCTGTGTGAATGCACAGACCCAATCGAGAAGCGGAGGTACTTGGTATGGAACTACAGATCTCGCACTTTTAAGACTTTGAAAGAAGCCGTGTATACACTCAAGTCCTGAGGAAGTTACGAACAGTCATAGCAAGCTGATCAATGACTCAAATCAAGGCTAACAATCTATTGCACTCCTTTGTCGGAACCAATGTATACAAGAATGATGAAGCCAGATATTAAGATTTCCGAAGAGTCAGAGAGGTGATTATTATCCGGTTTTGGTTGTGGCATTCAAGTGCACAGAGCTAGCTCTTACTAACGCAACAAACTAAAGACCAATGTCGATCGAAAGTTCCATTCCTGTAACGTTTGTAATTAAGATGCTGGATTCTGGAATAATTGCCATTCTTACGACTACAATGCTTTGAAAGTCCTGCAGTAATAACCCCAATGAGTGCATTCCAGAGTGCGTTTCGATGGTTCAGGAGCTTTGAAGTGCACAAGACCAGATCTCGGAACAATCAAACACGTAGTACTAGGAATAGACACACTCAAGTCTGTCATGTATAAATGACAGTCAAAATACCATCTTGATGAAAGTTAGTGCACAGTCCACATTGACAAGAACATAAATTCAAGGACTAGGTTGATATAATTCTGATAATATCGTACTACGCAAAAAAGAATGTAAGAAAAGAGTGTCTGAACAGATAGCAATATAAAATAATAATACGGTTTTAAGTAAAGTTGATATGGATCTGTGTAATCCACATAATACACCAGTTCGTGTTCGGGACCGCTTATACGCAGAATTTACATGGCTATCGATCTACACTCAGAGAACGTAACTTCTGTGTCAACCAAATTGGTGGACGGGAAGATGCCGGTACTGAAGTCGATGCAACTACTGAAAACCCGTAAAATCCTGTGTTCTTCATAATGGTGTGGGCTGTCTCCAATGTAGAGATGGTTGAGCTTCACCGACAGGCAAAACTCAAAGTAGTAAGGTTATCTTACAGACTAATCAGACATGCAAATATTCAGTCGCTGGTCCACGCCGAAGCAGTGAACAAGCAAAGGTCTTTCCACCCGAGCTTCAGAGTGCCGCGGTGCTCCACCAGAGTGTACCCCTCACAGGGATACAACCCCAGCAGAAGCGCCGCCTGGTGGCCCGCTTTGCCGCTCAACGACACCGGCTTGAACCCCGAGTTACTAAGCTCGTCACGCCAGTACTCGAACTTCTTCTCTCCCGTGCGAGCAGGACCTCCAACGGCAAGGATGTTCTTAATCTCACACGACAGGAGCTGCTGCTCCACCATGTGGCGCTCCGGACTGTCACTCGGGTAACTGGCGCCCAAGGAATCGAACAGAGCGGAGTAGTAATGAAGCGCTTCGACAAACCGGCTGAGAAACGTCCCGCCGTGTCGAAAGTCTTGCTCGACGATGGTGACGATCTTGGGCGACAGTTTTTGGATCAGGGTTAACGTGTCCGGGTCGGAGCCGGTGACGTCGTACAGCGAGTGGTGCATCCAGTGCACGGCCACGGCGTCGATGTACTCCAGCTTCAAACTGGCCACGTCGACATTGCCGATCTTCTCCGCGACCGCCGAGAATTCGAACGGGATCCGCAGACTGGCCGCGAAGTCGATCAGTCGCTTCCCCGTGGCCTCTAAGGTTTCCACCGACGTACCGAGTCCGGTGATGTGCACGTGAGGAGGACCGCCAGGCCGCTTCGCCAGAATGTGAAACAGGCCCGGCCACTGCAACCCGTGCATGATGTCGATGTCGATGATGTGCACGTTGCTCATGCCCTCAAAGGCTTCGGTGATGGCTTGGTTCGCAGTGAAGTGCGAGAATTTCACAAAAGGACAGATCTCGTTGAATACCTGGATAGCGGAGACGAAGCTTTGGGTGCTGACGAGTTGCTTGCCCGGGAGCGGGGAGCAGATACCGAGGCAGGACGACACCAGCCGCGACGCCATCCCTTCTGCAAAATACGCTACCACACGTTGCACCGAGGTTCCGTATGGGGTTGCCAGTTCGCTCAGCTGTGGAAGAATCGTGTTGGCCTCGTCGTAGTTGTCGGCCGACACGGCTTCCGCGCATTGGAGCAGAAGCGCCAGCAGCTGTAGCCCTTCTTCGTCACTGGCGGTGTGAACAGCTTCGGCGGGTTGTTGCACGGCTGGTCTCCTCGTTTGATGCGCCATGGATGGCGGGTCGACTTGGTACCGAGATGGAAAACTATGAGCCGCCTGCATGCTGCTGAAGTCGTGACCGAAGTTGCTGGTTCCGGCTTTCGTTGCGTCCTGCGAAGAAGAATCATGGCGGTAAAGCTGCTGCGGTGAAAGCATCGCTTCCTGATTGTAATGCTGCTGCTGCTGCTGTTGAGGCTGGTGGCCGTGTGGGACTGTCAGTTTGGGTGAGTCGCGGTGAAGAGCGAACTGATCTGCGGCATGCAGATGGCGTAGATTGCGTTCGTCTGCTGGCTCCAGAGACAGCTGCAGATTGTCGATGTTCTGTGACCTCGAAAACAGGAACTCCTCCCGTGACTGAGGCGAGCCTGCTGCCTGCGTGGCGAACGAGGTCCGCGGTGAATCGACGACGTTCCGCGAAGTCTTTAAGTTCCCCCACTGATCCAGCTCCCCCCCTTCAGCGTTCACGTCGCGATTCTCGCGCGCCCTCTTCCCGGGCCGTGACGGTCCGGCAAGCGGCGGAAAATTGTGGCCTCGCCCAGCTGCTCCAAAGAGGTACTGAAACCTTGATCCGATGACACGCTCTATCTGTTCATTACACGGCGCTAGCACCTCGGACAGATTTGTGAACAACTGCTCGATGGGCACACCAGGCATCGCTTCCATCATCTCCGTGATCATCACGTCCACCCACTGCGACATCGTGTCCTCCTCCATCGCTGCGAACTGGTCCTTGTGCGCTGCACCGTAGCTGAAATTATACCCTGGCTGCTGCTGCATCAGATTCTCGTACTGCAGAATCTGTTGCTCCTCGATTTTCCCCCAGCTACTCCTGCCAGGCGTCACTGAATTTACTAGAGGCGGTGCGTTCGAGTACGACTGATGAACCTGCCCACTGGGCATGAAGCTGCTTGTGTTGGCTTGCAATTGAGTAGATAGAGCACCAGCAGGAAAGTTGGAGCACATCCCAGTGGCATCCGGAAATGCAACGTCGGAGCCTGCAAACTGTGCCTGGTTCACGGCCCAGTCGGACGAGCTCGACGTCGGATAGGCGTTACTGGAAGGCGACATGTAACTGGACCATGAAGAAATTGGTGCGGGTGGGAGTGCGTTGGAGTTGTTCCACTTCGACCCCACCGTGAAGTCGAGCTCCGGTAAATGGCTGCTCGACGCACTTCCATGATGATCGTCCTGTTGGCCGCTCCGCAGAAGCTCCAGCCCTCTTCTGTTGTTGCTGTTGTTGTTGCTGTTGTTGATGATGTTCTGTTGGTGCTCATTCTCTCGACCACTTGCTTCGGAGCAACTGTGGCAAGGATTGCTGTGTTGATGATCCGTCATTCGTGACGACTCTCCCCCACCCGCTGTGTTTCGGTATGCGGGTAAATCAACATAATGTGTGCAGCTGGTGCCCACAGCTCCGGGCACTGGGGTTGTCGATGGGCCGAGTCTCTCTCTGGGATTATGACACACTAACGCCATACTCGCTGTATCCAGTCCGTAGAATTCATCCACTATTGCGTCACTAAATACCCGGTTTTATGTTTGTATCTAGAGCTTGAACCTATTAATATATTCTGTTTACTGCCTGCTTTCGAGCAGTACTGCGTTTGAACTAGGTTAGGCACTCCCGCCCTGAAACCTTCCATTGGATCTAGTCACGGTCATACTGAAGTACTTGGTCATCACTTACCACCAGATGTGCCATGCAAACTCGCACCTCCGAATACCTTTGCAAGTTTTTATCAGCACTCCTTCCACTTCCACTTCTTCTAATGGTACTCTCGACGAGAAGTTCCCACAGAGAATAAAATTGACCCTCTTTCCCCCGATCACGTGCACAGTGTGTACCAAGTGTACGTTGCACATCGGTTGGCACACTTTCGACAATTGCAAAATCTTTGCCTTTTTTTTAAAAAAACCGTCAGCTAGAGGGTGAGGTCGACCGTTTCTGCTGAAGCACGCACCCCCACTTAGACAAGGAGTCAAAACCCGGCCGGCTACACAATGGTCTCGAACAGGCAAACAGATACCTGACGACATTAACCTTCCTAAACTCACCGATCCAGCGGAATTAGATCCTCGGGACACAACAAGTCACACAACCTTGACGCAAACAAAGTCAGTTATGGATCGAAGCCTCTCAGCAAGGTTGCAGTCACCGAGAGCGATTGAAAACCTGGTTGGAACCCTGACCACTGCCGACGCCGTTTATTTCAACGTATTGCCCTTTCTAGCAGTAAGTATTATTGCTCCTAATCTCAAAAACCATCTCAAAAACTATCTCAAAAACTATCTCAAAAACTGTCTCAAAAACTGTCTCAAAAACTGTCTCAAAAACTGTCTCATATGTAAGCTCCAAAACTACCTTAAAAACTGTCTGAAAAACTAGCTCAAGTACTGTAGACCTAAGTAACGACTCTTCGGACGATTGCGGGTCGAATGACTGCCTAGCTTGCTTGCTTGCTAGCTAGGAGCTCGATTGCCAACAAGAGTTGCGGTAGATGCAGGTAGCCGAGGAGATGCGCCACGTATGGTTGGGACAAAGGCGCCTGTAACCAGAGAGAGAGAGAGATCCCCTGAGCTCCGGCATGGAGTCTCACTCGCCGGCCTAGGTTTCACCTCTCGAGTTTAGCAGTCTCACGAGCTGGTCGGCAAGGGTAGTGGTACTAGTTCTCACGTCACAATGACCACGGATCCACGGGACACGGGTGAGTAATAATAATGTTTAGTACTTGGGAATAAACAACCACAATGATTCTGATCTTTGCTTGTTGCAGCAAATTTTGATCATGAGTTAGTATGTACACCATAACTGAACCCCTATGAATGTGTAGGGATATGTAGAAACGGACGGGTGTTTGCAAGGCAAATAGGTTGCAAACTTGTAACAACTATTAGAATCATTAACCCCTGAGCGCAGGCCAAGGGGACCATGCTAGAAAACATTGTACGCCCGGAGCTGGGAAATTAGCTTGGGGAGGATTTTTTGCTAAAATAGTAAAAAGAGTGCTTGATGCACTTGACTAGAAATTTGCAGAACTTTTGATCGCACAATTTCATATATTATAATAGTCAAAGTACAGTTGACTATGTGGCAACCATTCAATTTTGGGAGTCTAAGGCTATGGATGCACAAACTCATGTCTTAGAGGAGGCTAATTTTGATGAAATTTAGGCAAGGGGTGCAATTTACCAGTATCTTGCTTGCTGCCAAATTTGGTGATGTTCTAACATCCACAAGGTGCTTTTGTGGAGGCCCAAAGTTGCAAGGCTCACACAGCATAGTGGGCAATAGACAGGGTACGGGTAAGGCCTTGACCTTCACAAGGGCATAGCTCCCAATGGTACAATTGCAAAACCCTTCTCTAGTCTAAGCCATGCGTGCCAAAACACCCCTAACTGTATGGAACCGGCCATAGCCGTTGGTCTCTATCCTTGCACCTAAACCCTAAACCACATGAAATGAAGTTCTAGCATACTATTATCATACTTGACTTGCACAATCCATGCTTGTACAAGTGGTGAAACCCCCATTGCCCACTATGTAACAGGAAAGGAGTACCATACCCTAAACCCAAGTACAATTCCGGGACAATACACCCATGATTTGAACTCCATGTCCTGCAAAATTGGATCCTAGGAGGCCAAAAGCTAGCATATTGGGCCCTCAGGGGTTAATACAAATGCAAACTGATAAGATATGGATTTTCTATGTTTCCCAAGCTTGCACATTCTAGATCCACACTAGTGTTTAGTTACTTACAAATGCCATTGAAGTCTTGAACTTAGCAAAACTTCTACCAAGAATTATTTTAACTAGAAAACATATGCATTAGAGGAAAAATGAGCTCAAGAGAAGGCCTACACCTTGACAAACCACCTTATTTATTGAGGTAGGAGAAGCATAGGTAAGGTACCTACATAAGGATCTCTACCTTGTGTGAAGTACTCAAATGTACCATGGTACATGGGTAGTTGCAAGAAATACTTAACAGTTTTGTGTCAAGCACCCTTAAAACTGGTAGTATTAGGTAGTACTATGAGTTTTTGAATTACATATATATTTTTTTAAATAAAATATGGAAATTTTATAAAGCACTTAAATAGCATACTTGTGAAAATTCAGACCTAGAAAAAAATTATTCTAAAAGATGCACAAAAGTAGAGGGACAGAAATTACCAACAAAAAGACAATTTCCTTTTTGCTTTTAGAAAATAGTAAAAACTCTCAAAAAATTAACACAAAAAATATCCATTTTGGTCCACTATAAGGGGCATTGATTGATGCAAATAATTTTTCAAGAATGTTTGTTTCTAAACCCTAATGCCTGTCCAATGGATGCCCACCTTGAGGGAAAGTGTAGGGCATAAAATTTACATTTTTCTAAAACCCCTCTGCAAATCCTTGTAACATTCAATGATGAACAACTCCCCAACTTTGTGGCATCAAATTCCCTTTTTTTTGCCTCAATGCAATACTGAAAATCCATAGAACAAGCAAAGTAGACATATTATTGGTATCCATTTAAAATTAGTAAATGATTTTTAAAAAATCCAAAAAAACATAATAGGTCAATAACTTTAGTGTGAACCTTCCTCTAAATTTTCACGTGAAAAGAAGTTAGTAAGCAAAAGATACACCCCTAAAACCACATGCCGTGTAGTAAGGGGACAGAAAGCAAGACAAGTGTTTCTTGCAACTACCCACACAACACAAGGATTGATGATGGAAAATAATATTATAACATGACAATGACAAATGCAAGGACCTTTAGTGAGACACAAGAATAAACTAGAACTAAAATTCCCAATCAAACAAGGACACTCATCAAACAAAAAACATATGTTATTGTAAAAAAAATTATTCTCATGAAGTACTTGTAAGCAAGTATAAGGGATTAGTCTCTTTTTATTTGAAAAAGGACATTTCATTTAAATGCTTTTGACCCCTCCAACCATTTCCCATGGCCATAGGGGCCTTCTATTGAGCTCATTTTTCCTCTAATGAACATTAGAAATGTCAATTTTTTTAAATTAACATTACTCATGCATCAAAAATATGTAGTACACATCTTCACCAAGGTCTAGTTTTAGTCCACAAACTAGGACTCATATAGATTTTAGATTTAGGTTGTGCAACTTGAACTGTGCCAAACTAATGACATATGCCAATATTACAAAATTTTAGTTCGAAGTGTTAACCCTTAAAACTAAGAGAGCCAATGTCCACTAGGTGACCAGTGAAAATTTTCAAATGTTTATAGTATCTAATAAAAGTTGTATGAAACGGATGAAGTACATCCAAGTATGCTAAAATAAAAAAAATTGTCCATTCTTCAACTATGTGACTATATTGATCATTGGGTGCTATTCATATTTTTTTGTGCAATCCAATTATGTAAACATGTGGAAACAAAACAAAAAATGAAAACCCTCACAAAAATGAAGACCTTGTATCTATCCTTTCAAGTTTGTGCGCATTTGATCTTAAGAGGAGAAGTAGCAAAAAAAATTAGATATATTTGGACTTACTTTTAGACTGCATTCATATTGCTAATACCCCTCCTAATACCAAGTGTGCACATACCCGTAGGGTATGTTTTATTTAATTTGCTTTATGAGCTCCAGATCTACATGATTCAGCTTCAGCTTCATCCTCGCACGCACTCTTAGAGATTAATTTTGGATTTTAGGCACACTGAAGAACGTGCTTAGCTAATTGAGCTAATTATGATGATACTCACATTTGGGACCACTGGTCCACGTACTGGTATGATCAGTATCCTAAGTCCTAAGCCAATAAGCCATGTAATCTATTATTTTTATTTGGATTGTAACAGTATGCAAACCTGGACCCGGCCCAGGTTTTGTATTATATTGTCCCAAATCATATAATCAACAAACAGAGCAATAGGTTGTTGCACCAGCCCCGCTGCACCTTTTTCATGTTCAAAGGGGACCATGGATGCTGACATGCTGTAGCTACTCAGAAGTCGTTTCTGTTCATAGATATTTTTTGCTGTTATTCTTAAAGTTCTCAAATTTAATTCGCTTGCATGAAAGAAAGAAGAGTCGGTGCTAAGAAAACGATGCTCACCAGGGGTTTTTAGCAATATTTTGCTACAAAGATACACTAACACAACTTTTTTTGAGAAAATATTTGGCAGCATATTCTTTCCTTTTAGGTAGATGAAAGAGCTGAATTGTTCCACGAACTTGAGACTATATCGCTCTGTTTGGATGAATAAGAATCAATCTTTATGAAGACATGGATTTTCATCCATGATATTTTGCATGTGACATTCATGTCCATGGAAATAGATAGCATTGTCACACTACAAGGCTAGGGTTATATGACATGCCTTTCTATGGGACCAAGGTGGCAAAATCTGAGAGTTTTTACAAACTAAGAGAAAAGTAATAATTTGTCCCCTATGTTGTAAGTTGTTTAATGGTATCCTCTTTTGTGTTTCTAGAATAAATTAGGGTCTCCAGATCCAAACATGAATTTCAAATTTCCAAATTGAATCCAAACATGAATTGTAAATTATCAAATTTCAATCTCCCAATCATGGTTGTCACATTGGACTGCCCATGCATCCACTTGCCAATATGCCCAAAGTGCAAAATTGAGCTCATGATCCGTCTAATATGTGATTAATCAACTTATAATTGATTTCAAAAAATGATAAGAAATGACAAAAAAAAACTTACCTTGTACATGCTAGTGCCCAGTGACACTCATTGTTACCAACATGAAGTTAAAATGTGGATTCAAAACCAAAGCACGTGGTAAAACAAAAAATATTAATTTGTCTCTTCCTTTTTAAAGTCAAAATACCTAAAAATATCCTTAAAAACAAGAGAAGACGATCATGTTTGTATGAGTTGTCTATTTTGTGATTCCACATGTGTTGTCCAACGACCAGCTCAAAGTAACAACCATGCTCCTCATGATAAACTCTCACATTTTTTGGCCGGCCGGTGAAAAAGATGGAATTTTCTATCCTAGCCCGACAAAAATGGCATGTATCTAATCTCCTCAGCCCTGGGTGCACTCCCCTTTGGGTCTTGAGGTCCATTGGTGGTCAACCACCAAGTTATCCTTTCTGTTCGGTTTTCAACATAAAGAATGGGTTTTTAAATTGTCTCCGACCCTCTTTTTGGGTTCAAAAGCCCCCTCGCAACTGGCACTTCTAGGATTCGTCGATCATAAATTCCCAAGAGCTAACCTTGACTGTTTCCTCCGGTGCTTCCAAAGCCGCTGGATTCGTGCGACGCATTGATTCCGCATTTTTTTAGGAATTTCTGGAAGAAGTTCTTCTGCCAAAATGATGCTGAAAGATACTGGTTTTGGAGTAGTTTTGCTTTCAAGGGCGACGAAAGGAGGGCTTAACTTCATGGCTAGTATTTTTTTATTCAAGCCTGCAAGAATTGCTGCATACCGGGATGTAGTTTCTGATTTTCTGGGTTCTCCGTCATAAAAGCTTGGACGATGAATGTACGGTGCAAGCAACAAAGGCCTAACAACCATGTAATAAGATAATCATAGCACCCCCTCAATAAGTTGAACTTTTTGTAACTATAAGCAGGAAGGTCTTAGGATAAGAGCCATGGGAACAAATTGGAGTTAAGGTAAGAGGTTCTAATTGCGATCAGGCTCTAATTGCGGCCAACTCTAGGAACATCCGACATTTTACAAGAAATATCTATGATTATCATTGATGAGATAGGTAGGCTTAGCATATATTGCAAAGCCTACGTAACTCATCGATGCCAATCATAGATATTTCTTGTAAAATGTTGGATGTTCCTAAAGCTAATCGCAATTAAAGTCTGATTGCAATTAGAACCTCTTATCTTATTGTTTGTCAAAAAAAGTTGTTGAAATTCAAAATCAACAACTAATTAACCTTTATTGTCTAAAGTTTATTGGTTTGTGGTGTCTTGCACTATATTATTTTTAAATTAACTTGAAAGGAACTAAATATTTTTTTCCAATGCAACAAATCAAGGGCACCGCCCCATACATGTGATTGGCATTGTGATCTTGATGGGCATGTTGAGGAGGGGTTGGGGTTGCAATCCTTGCACTAGCACCATAGATTGCAAGAGATGAGAAGATTTGTTGTTTTTGTTGATGGAGTCATAAATGTGTCTATATTTATGAAGTTGGGAGTTGAAGATGTGTTTGGGAATTGGGATTATGGAGTCAAAAATGTATTTAGATTTACGGATTTCAAGATGTGTTTGTTTAGGTTTATAGAATCAAATTATTGTTGGTGGTGAGTTTTGTTCCACGGTTTCTAAAACCTTCCCATGTGCCGACCATGAGAGACAACGTGACAACTCTCAAAGTTACAAAACGAGGTAATTAACAATTGCGTTGAGGTTGACCAAAAATCTATTGCCTCCAATCCATCCCAAGTTGCAAAACAATTTCATTGATGGTGCCCTAAAGAACCTTTGAAATTTATGTTGAAACCAGTTAATTTGTTGGCCACTCCAATATTTCAAAGGTTAAGTTATTCAACTTGGATTGCCAAACCCCTAAAGAATGTTGCCTACCAAAGATGTTGGCTATATTCATACAAGGACCATTTAGTACTTGAAAAAATGGCTTAATGATAAAAGCATAAAATTTCCCAAAAAAACCTAAATGAACAATAATATGTTTGTGACTTGTCTTAAAATTTACCACTCCAATGGAATTCATGTACTACCTAAGTACCCCATCTGTATACAACACACAAACACACAAGAGCTAATTTAATACGACAACTTCCTTTAGGGGTTAAACCCTAGTGCCACATAGGCACAGATTGAAACAACCTAATTTTATTGTAATTATTGGAAATAATTGTAATGAAATGAAAATCCAGCGGTCAGATATCTTTCAACAAAAATGTTGCACGAAGATTCCATGGCTGGAGTGGGCAGAAATATGATTTTCATCATCATGGACAAGCCTTACAAGCCTCGCATGGATTTGGTATTTAATTTAGTTGCAATTACGATATATCCTCAAACTTGTCCAATGACACATATTGTAAGGCTGCGATTGGACATTCCCTGAAAAGCTTATCCTAAATGCTTTCTTACAATCTATAATGTTTGGGTACGACTGTACACATTTGACTAAACAATTTTCACATGATGTCAGTTTGTGGATATATACGTGCAAGAGAGCATTATTTAAAGTTGTGATTAGAGCTGAGAATGCATCATGGTAGAATTGCCCATCATTGCATTTTGTAATTATAGAAAAAAGATTTGAGGTAGAGGCAATAATTAAACAAAAATGCCTAATATAACTCTTAGCTTTCCAAACTAATGATGCTGGTTCAACACATTGGATTTTTTTTGAAGTATCAAAAATTAACCAACTTTCCAAAAAAATATCAGTTTGACGGCAAAAGAAAAGAAAACTTATATTAAAGGTGTTCAGAAAGAAACTTCTCATTGTCAAGCTTATTTTGGCTACATTTGGTCTTCACATCACTAACATAATTATTGATCTAAAATATAAATGAGGATATAGAGAAATGATAAGAATTTGTGCCAATATGCAAATCATATCAAAATTGTTGTTTTTGATCCCAATATGGACACTTTCCGTTTTAACATGCCAAAATCATGTAGATAATATTACCCCATTTAATATTTATGATTGCATTAAAATCAAGTAGTGTTTTTTGAAATGCTTAGAGCACCTCCTGCCACCTGCCAAATGAGCCCTTTGCGTTCCACCTGTAACAGCTTTTGCAATTCAAGTTTCCAACAGCAGTATACTCATTGATGTGCAAGAGCAGGGTTGTTCAAGTTTAGCCACTTTCACATCTAATTCGAGCTCCATGCCCCTTTCACAATCCTTGCCAAGCACTGTTCATGCACTATTCACACTGCAACGCTAGATGTACTAGTGCAATTTGTTGTAATGCAAGTGTAGGCCCTGAGACCTTTTGGGCTACATGGGAACTTCACGCCCTATTGCACTACTTACTGCTCTTGTCCCCTTCAAACCTAATTTTTAGGGGTTTTATTTGACTGGTGGTTGAAGATGCTTTTATTAGATCTTGCAACAAAGAGGTTAGCAACAATGACTACTATAATCATCACAACAAACACCATTTATGAGCATGGGTGATATGTTAATGACAAAGAAGATCCACCATTTAATAGAAAGTGAATAGGCAAACATGGTTGAGGTTGATGGGATTTTGAAAATAAAAGATCTAAAATTGGTGGAAAAATTACAATGATAAAAAGTCAAATAGCAAGAGAAAATAATAGAATTAATTTGAGTTATATTGACTTCAAATGTTGTTGATTTCAAGTTTCAATTAATTTATTTCCAAAAAACACTTGTTGGATGTTTGCAAGTTACATTATAATGAGGGAAAATTTCATGGATACCCTTGTAATTTGAAAAAAATTTAATAGATACCCTTGCTTTTTCAGAAATTTCACAAGGTATTTTCAAGTGTTTTTCTTGTTGTGCATGTCACTTCCCTTCTCCCTTTGTGTGCATACTACTTCTTTCTTGTTATGCGTTTACACAAAGGAAAAAGGAAAGTAACATGCACAACAAAATAAACACTTGAAATTTTTGATCCAAGAGTATCTGTGAAATTTCTGGAACCATCTGTGAAATTAATGCAAACTTCAGGGGTATCCATGAAATTTTCCCTTAAAATTATTATGTCAAATACCTGTAGCTCACCAAAAACTCAAAGCAAGTATGGAGCAACTACTCGTCATCAATGTTCTACCTCATTCAAAAAAACTTTGAGCCTCTACCGCCTGCTTCTTTTTTGATTTGGGACAAACTCAATTTTAGATAGATTGGTAGGATGACAAGCCTTCACACAGCGTAGGGTTGCACTAAGGTAACCTTACCCATATCCATTTATGGTACTTCAAGGTCTCGGAAAATTCAAGAAAAAATATGTAGGATTAGTCTTTCAACAAGTTATCATGGAACATAGATTTTGTGAAAAAAGTATTGTTGATTATTTTATATCAAAGGGCAAAGTTGCAGCTCGTAGGGTCCCTATTAGCAACTCTATACTACATGCTTGGATGTGTTCCTATACATGTACTTGACAGTCCCGATCCTGACTCTCCCAAACTAACTCCTAAGGTGACTTGTGGCAAGATTTGCTTGTGCAAGTGACATTTACTGCTCTACTTTGGGCTCAAGAGTGTGTGTAGGACACCCCAAATGTAGAGTGCGCCATTGGGGACCACTCTCGTATGAGGTAGGTTACCTTATGTTCAATCCTTACCAAGAAAGCAATGAATATGAAACCACCAATTCTTTGAAGCAAGAGGATTCAAATCAATGAAATCTTTGATTAGAAGATGATGAACTTGTACAAAAATGGTTTCGGAAAGAAAATTTTGGAGGACTATGGAGTGATAAGAAGAGAATGAACTACGGTCCATTGAAGAAATCTTGTTCATTCTTTTTATAGGAAGAAAACTGAAAAAAGCTTAAAAAGATTCCATTTCTGAAAGTTCATGTGTTTTCCCAAGCGCTTTTCTCATATCATAAGAGGGAATTGAATTACTGCATTTTTTAGGGCAAAATGGAGCCAGTTCTCGACAGTTGTGACACATTTGGACCAATATGAGCCAGTCCCTTTATCAGTTACCCAATTCAATCTGGACAACAAAGAACTGACTATTTCAAACAAAATGCCTTTGATTAAATATAAAATCATCAGGCCCAATGAGCACAGATTTTTAAATATTTTATGTTGTTTGTAAAGCCAACTATTGAAATAGAACCCCGAATGGACTCAGTGCGGAGCTAAGCTCTCCTAAGCTAAAAAAAAACTATCTATCTTTTATGTTATAAAGCATTGGGTGTCTATCAATCACTAGAAATTTGACATGAGAGAGAGGAGGGAGAGGAAAGTTCAAGGGAGGGTGAAAAATAGGTAGAAGATAGACAAATTAGGGGTTTCAAATATGCCATTCACTAGCAATTTCTTTTATGTGAATGAAATTGGTGAACAAGTTAGTCAAGCCACCGTTCATGTCCTTACGATCACCCATTCAAATATTCAAATTGTAATGAACTACTCACCACCCTTTCAACTTTATCCACAATCATCAATCCCGTACGGATCCCTTGAACACCATCGTTGCTTCTAATTTGGAACTCTTTGTTTTCAAAATTGTTTGCTTCTAATCAAGATCTCTTCAACTCCACCATTGTTGCTTCTTGCGCATTGCAATTCCTTGAATAACCTTGACCTGGCAATCAACTTTGCATCCAAACTGTCTAAAGGCGCGGAGCCAAAGTCAAGAGGCGAGCAACAACACAAACAAGAGCGGGCTTGGGAGTGACAGGAACAGAAGCGGAGGAGCTAGTGGGAGAGGCAAGGAGGGAGAGGCTTCACGTTGTTCATGGGTGAACAACCATTGAGGACCTCTTGGAGATCCTCATGGGTCGTTCACTTGTGTGATGTCATGTTCACCATGAACGAAAACTTGTTCACGACCATTCGTTCACCATTTCTTTGAGATACCTAAAACCCCCTATTACATGTGAGATGTTGCAAAGAGTGGGCAAGGCCGTTGATGATAATATTAACCCCTAAAGGACCAGACCCCCTTTTTTAGAAACGTAGCAATTTGGGCAGGTACCTATGATTGGAGCTTTCATATTTTAGGCTGATATTTTAATAGAATGTGGAGACAAGGTTTATCTTTCATATGCACTAAATTTTATGACACTTGGAATTATGAGTAAAAAGTTATGGCCTAATATGTTGTTTTTTACATTCATTCGGTAGTCTACGCAGATTTTTAAAAATTGCTTTTTTCCAAAACAAAAGTTTCAAATTGGTTTAGGAGATTTATGTGAATGTAGGAAGCTTTGAATCATTCCATTTGGATCAACGAGGTGAAAGTTATGAGGATTGTTTGTTTGCGGGCAGTTATGGATTCTCTACTCCAAAATAAACTTTGAAGTCCTTTGTTTTACTCAATTTTCAACATTTTTGAAAAAAAAAACAAAACCAAAAGATGGAGATTATTTATAACAACAATATGACCATTAGGATTGGCATTTTTCATTTCCATAATTAAATTCTTAACAAATTAGTGTTTTCAATCATTCTCTACTTCTTTTTACTTACTAATTTTTTTCCATTTGTTATACAATTCCAAATAATTTGAAACTTTTTTAACATTTACTTTACTTTGGTGGAATAAGGAATTTAGAGAAGCACCACCCACATGGCCTTTTTTCCTTAGGAATTTCACCTTCTGAAGGGTAGCTGCCTGATTTTTTACAAGACGTTTTTGAATATTCAAACCATTCTAACTTCCAATCCACGTGGTGGAAAACTTTGAAATTTTTCCACATTTTCTAAAACTATTCTTTTACAGAATCCTACGGTTACATGTGTATAAAAATATTTTTGTTTTCAAATTTGGTTGATGCTCTAAAAATGGCGGTTTTGAAGAGTTTTTGGTGAAAACTTTGCTTGGTTCTTTAGGAATTAATTGGTGGCCTCTTACATCTGGTGTGTCTAATTGGCCTTCAACTTTTACAAATTGCCTCAATTAGAGTAGATATATATTGGTTGTGGATTGCATTGAGAATATTTTGCATAAAGAGAAGCTACCTTGAGGAAGTTTGAATAGGTGTCTTACTCAAAAGCCTAGTATAGTGATATAGAGACAAAGTCTCTTGAAAAATAATTGCTTATTTTCTTACAACTAATTTCAAAAATTCTTGCGATTACCATGATTGTGATTGCATGAAAATAGGTCTAAGGGACTATTTAGTGACACATAGACAAAATTCGAAACACAGGAGAAGTGCAAAAAGAGCACCTAAATATTGTAAGATTGGTATACTGCACACGCCAATTTGTGGACCCTAGGTAGAAAAGCTCACAATATTCACCTCATGGAAAATGCAAGAGTATAGAAATTAACCTCTAGAAGATGATCGACTTTAAAATGTTATTGAATGCATACCGGTATTTGGATTCAATAACCCGAAATCGTTTTAGAACAGTGAAAGAAGGTGAAATTGATCAAATTCCAAATAGAGGTAGTTCCTACAATCCTTATTTGTAAAATTTTGTACCAAACTTGTGGATAGTATACCAAACAAATATTGCGTTCCAGATTTCGAGAGGGAAAAATTCAAATGGTTGGCTTATCCTTTGAGGATTTTTCATATTATTTTAATGCCAACTCATTGCCCTTGTAGTTCACACCAATATTGCATCCGTTCGAATCCACAAATGTCAAATAATTGTCAATTTTGGTCTTAGGAACATGAAATATTTATTATTTTGCATCCATTGTACAAAATGAATTTGATATAGTCCTTCGCAATGGTGAGGCCATGCGCTAGAGGAGAAATCAATTAGAATCATGTACAGTACAGTACATGACAAAAACAATTAATAGAGAGGGGAAAAAAAATGAGAGTCATGTACACATGAAAAATTAATTGAGGTACGCATTTAGCCAAATCTGAAGGGGTACATGTGTCACTATTTCATTGGCTCAAAAATTGATACTAGTGTTCATGACAGGACCCTAGCCACCCCGTAAGCTTACTTGTATTTGTGTGACATTAGTTTGGCTTACAAACAATAAGGGATATTTCCAGGGGCTATTCAAGGGGGCATTGGTAGGGTTTTTTAATATTTTCACCTAAGTCGGGTAGTTGGCCTTTGGTTGATATATTTTAAATTCTCACAGTCGGGTGGTTGGCCTTCTTCAGGGGATAGTAAGGTAAGAGGCTCATAAACCGACCATCTAAGAGCTAGAATTGAATTTTGGGAGGTGAAACTTCTTGAAATGTTTTTAAGTAAATTTTCCTTGACAGACAAGAGGAATTGGCATCTAACTCAAGTTATTTTGTATTTCTAGAGCAATGTGGAATTAGTTATGTAATTTTGAAGTGGAAAGGTCATAGGGCTCTAAAACCACCCACTTCCTCAAATGTACGCCCACTGTACATTTTTGAAAGGGTATGAATAAGGACATGTACTAGCGGAATTCATTTGGGGAGGTGAGCGGTATTAGTGCCCTAACGGAGTTCAAGCCTCCTACCTTAATGGCATTGGATTCTTCAATTCATTCAAGTTTAAGTTGAGATTGATGACTAACAATTTGCACACAATTACATTAAAAAAAACTTAAGAATTCCCAACTCATGACTATTTTCAAGTAAGATCAAATATCACTTGCTTGACCCCAAAACAACCCTGAGGACAGAATGTGTCCTTGACCAATTTTTGACGTTAAATAACCTTACCAAACTACTATTTTTAGTAATCTGAATTTTTGAAATTTTCTTTTTGAAGTTTAGTATTAGCTTCAACAATTTGATTTTGCAAATGATTGTTCATGATTTTTCTATTCAAGATTTTGTGCCCAAGTGTCCATTGCAATCTTGACTTTATGTAGTGTTGAGGGCTCTTGGGAGTGAGCCTCAAATACACTAAATCTTTGAGAAAAAATTACATCAGAAATTCATTTAAAAAAATTGTAGAGTAGATTTTGGGAAGTCATAAAAAAATTTGGGTTATGCATGTTAGGCCCATTAACCTCATGTTTTTTCGTGACCAAGTTTTTAAATTTGACATGTGAAAAGAAGCTTGAAAGACATCAAATCACTTTCACAATTTTAACACCCTCATGATCAAACATTATAATCTTTCAATCCATAAGCGATATTGTTGTGTTTTCTTTTCTAATGTGATCTCTAACATGTTTGGTTTCATCTTATGTAGTTACAATACAAAAATAATTGATACAACTTACCAAAATGTTGGCTTTTTGTTCAAATTAGAGCAAATTCCTAAAAGCTCAGGAATTTCTAGGGTCGTTTTGGGGTTAACCCTTTACCTTTGACTTGGTCTCTCATTGTGCTATACCTACCTACCTCCTCAATAGAGCCATGGATAAATATTTTAATCCATAGAGGCCCAAGAGGCCCCTTGGAGGCCAAGTGGGGTTTTGGGCATGTATTTACAATAAAATTTCTTTGTGTGATCTTCTGAAACTTTTATAGAAAACAGGGAATTCAAAGATCTGCGTGGACATCTACTTTTTCTTCATTTTGACATTTATTGAAAAAGTTATGCATGAATTTTTGAAAAATAGGGGAGAGCAAGCAATCCAGGCAACCCAAAATACTTTTTTTAAAACTCTATTTTTTGAAAATTAGCTTTTGAAATTGGTTCTTTGGATTTACATATATGCGGGGAGCTTTGAATCATTCAATTTTGATTGATGAGATGAACAATATGAGAAGTTTTGGTTTGCGGGTAGATATGGGACTCCCAAACCCCCATTCCTTTTGTCCCTTGTAAAATTTGGTGCTTTGCTTTTTTGAGCTCTTTGCCAAAGAGAAATTCTGCGCCCTCTAGAAGGCCCCTACAAATGGCGGCACTATATATTACGGAGGTTTTATATATTTATATATATATATATATATATATATATATATATATATATATATATATACTAAAACCACCATGGCACATGATTTGACAGCTCGCAAATGTCAAAATTTGTGTCAGAAATGGCAGCTTTTTTCTCTATAAGCACATCTCTCATGTAATGGTAGGGGCCTTCTAGAGGGCTCAAAACATTTCCATGTGTATATATTTTTTGACTTTTTATCTTTCCAAATCTTAGTAGAGTAAGATTCATCGGTTTTTTACCATTTGGATAAACATAATTAAGATATCTGAATTTTACATAAATTCTCCAATTTTGCCTAATGTATATGCAAGTTTCATGGCCTTACGGCATTGCAAGATTTTACAAAGTATGATTTACACCTCCAATTCATTTGAAAATTCTCCCACACTTACCTAACTTGGTCTTCTACATGGAAAAAATGAACCTTAACTTTTCATAGAGCAATTCTATTGATTTTGGAGTAATCAAAGGCTTCTAAATTTTTGTACAGCAGGGAAAAATGCTTTTCTTTTCACTTCAAATGTTAATATCTTACTCCTCTTCATTTAGAATGAGCTGATTTTTTCCCCGCAAGTACCACCCATAGTCTAGGGCAATTTGTTATGGTTGGATTATCAAATAAATAATTCAGACCTTTCTACTCATTCCCCCAAAAGTGGCAATTTTTGGTGACTTTCACAAAAAAAAAGGCTTGGGCCATTAGGGATTAATAAGCATTATTGTCATCTAGAATGATCAAGATTTATATGTGGAGCTAGAGCCGCTACAAGATGTCTTATTTATAGGGTTTTATTTTTTGGCAAAAATTTGCCACCTCTAACAAATTTTCTCCAATGGTTTACGTTTCCTTTGGATATTCTCCAATGAGGATGGGACATCGAAGCACCCATTAGCCAAAACATTAAACCCTTCTTATTTAGAGTCAAGGAAGTCAAGATATTCTCAATGATTGAAGAAATGAAACATACTGTAGATTGAGAGCAGATTCAACATGTCTGTGTTGAATCAATTATTTTTTGAGAAAAAATGAATTTGGCATTTGCTTTTGTAATTAAACAAGATTGGGCACTTTTAAAAAAAATGTACTTATTTGGTGTTCAACCAAATTTTATAGTAGAATTAAGCCTTTTTCTAAGCATCTTCCATCTTCTAAAATTAGCCCTTGGTATAGAAGTTGCAACAGATTGAGCCCTCTTGGAATCAACCTTAAACTTCCATTGTTAGTTAAGCTTAATGTCTTTTATAATTTTGGCATTTCAATTTTTTGATTTGTTTGACATTGGGCATTTTTAAAGAATAATTTATGAAATAATTAGGCAAAATTTTGAGGAATTATTTTATGCCAAATCTACTCTCAACCTACAGTACCAGCTTGTATGTTTTATTAACCCCTAAAGGATCAACTATTCCCTCGGGGGACAAATGGATTTTGGGCATGTACTTATAGCTAATTTACATTTTGTGATTTTTTGAAACTTTTATTGAAGGTGTGGAATTCAAAAATCTATGTGGGTATTTAATTTTTTCTTCATTTTGACATTTATTGATGAAGGTAAAAATGAATTTCCAAAAATGAGCGAGATTGGGCAACCCAAAAACTTCTTTAAAAATTGCATTTAAAAAAACCACACCTACCCGCAAACAAAAACTTCTCATAACTTTCATCTCATCAATCAAAATTGAATGATTGAAACCTCCTTGTGTATATATAAGTCTAGGGAACCTATTTCATGTTTTTATTTTTTTTCAATGCAATATTTAAAGAAGTTTTTGGATTGCCTAATCTCGCCCGTTTTCCATAAATTCATTTTTAACTACTTCAATAAACGTTAGAATGAAGAAAAAACAAGATGCCCAAGTAAATCTTTGAATTCTCCATCATCCATAGTTATTTTAGAAAATCATGCAAAATACTTTAGCCATAGGTACATGCCTAAAATCCCATTTGTCCCCCAAAAGGGGGCTTGGCCCTTTACGGGTTAACCCTTTAAGGACCCCGCAGCCATATTTTGGTCCTTGGGAGTGGTTTTTGGCTTGTAGTTTGAAATCGCTCAATAATTTGGAATTTGGTCTTGAAGTTTGTATGTGATCACAAGAGTTTTGCATCCATCTAAAAAAATAACAATGCAATCGGGTATGTGAGTTGACAAATAATGGTGTTTATACGGCATGGCTTCAAAATACATATCCATTCTTTTGTCAAAGATGGATCAAAGCAATAACACAATACATCAAACATCCAAGAAGAATGTCAAATTTCAATTGCACAATTCTAATTTTAAAAAAATTGCTTAAGAAATACACTTGTATTGTTTTCCTATGCAATAGTAGTATAATTGTAGTATTTGAAGATCTACTAAAATGGTGTTGCCATTTTGGCTTTAAAATTTGTCATCCTACATTTAAGGCCAATTCTTGATTGTTTTCACCAATTGAATTTTCTAAAATAATTATCAAATTTCTTATAGAATTGTTTTAGGTTAGCAAAGAAAGTAGGTTTTTTGACCCCTTTTGTCTACTTAGCTACACCTTGTGCTTGCTAGTTTTGTCTATTTTGTGTGAAACTAGTCTTATTGTAAAGGTGGGAAACCTTGCTTTTTAGAAATGTAAGGCTCTTTTCAATCAAAGCTTGCAGGAAGCGTTAACATTGAAAACCACACAACCATGAATTGCTATAGATTTTCTGCATACGGCTCACTCAATCATTATAATGTTTCACCTCCAACGGTAGATCTAGCTGAAATTTTGGTGCTTTATAGGAAACAAGGTGTACTTCCCATTTGTACTGTTGGATTATTGAAAATGGGTCCATATTTGAGTCAATTGCACATCTAAGCTTACATCCCATGTTTTTAGTGGATTTTGTGAAAATGGGTGTGGTCCTTAAAGGATTAACCCCTAAACTTCAAAGGGGGTAAGGGCAAAACATAGATGCATTATAAAATGATATTTTTGTAATTTCAATGAAATTTGCTTCAAAGTAGAAAGCTAAAATCATGATGTTTATTAATTACCCTTATGGTCAAGCATTCAAAAAAGGTTTTAGACTCTTATTTAATGAATTTAGAAGCACTTGCCATTTAGTATTCATCAAAATTACAAATTTTAATCATAGAATTAAAACTGGCTATGATTGGTTAAAAATATACATTATGTTCTAAAATTCTAAATGCAATCTTTTTGAAGGAGAGAAGTCACTAATTTCCCAAAATATTAAAATTTTTAAAAATAGCCAATGTTGAAATGTTTAGGTTTGAAAATTTCTCCTTGGTGGACTTTAATTTGGATTAACATGATTCAAATGGAGTTGGAAAGTAGATTTGCTTTCTTTTTTGAAATATTGTTTTATTTTTTCAAAAAAAATTGCATATTGGAAAGCTTGCAAAAAAGGGCAACAACCAAAAAATGGTCAATTGGGCGTTTAAGGGTTAAACAAAAATTTCTACTCAAATATTATATATATATATATATAAGTAAATAAAATTTAAGAGTCATAGTTTTCCATAAGTGAGATCATTCTTTGATCACATAATGTTTGAAACAAAAAAATTGGTAGAAAAAAATATTGATAAAAAAAATTTAATGTATATATGAGTATTTTGAAATTTGTATCTATTCAACATCTAAAGTGTCTACTATTTTTTATTTATAGATTTATTACACAACAACTTTATTGCCAAGCTCTGGTTTCAGCTAATCCTATAGTATTTGTCCCCGGAATAGCACAAACTTCAAATTGCATGTACAGTCGGGTATAGTAATCTTACGAATTTTTTCGCAGTGGAATTTTAGCCAACGGTTCAGCAACTTCAGGAAGCCATAACTTCCTCAAAAATTGTCCGTTTTTGAAACCAAAAATTGCATTGGAGTCCTACTAAAGGGTACTACATGATTTGATATTAAATAAATCTGAAATTTTTCAAATGATAAAAAAAGTTTGGCTATTTCCTATATAATGTCTACCATCTAGTACTTCCACCTCTTGCCAAAATCATCGCTTGAATGATTGGGCATACTTGCAATAAGAGTTTGTAATTGCTCCATGGATAACTCATCCCATACTCTTTGAATGATGTGTATCATTTCTTGCTTGTTCTTTGGCCATTGGTACTGGCGTAGCCCAATCAAATTTGAGCAATGATTTTGGCAAGAGGTGGAAATACACTATGTAGGAAGTAGCCCAATTTTTTTATCATTTATAAAATTTCAGATTTTTTTTAATATCAAAACATCTAGTACCCATCAGCAATATTCCAACACAATTTTTGGTTTCAAAAACAGACAATTTTTGAGGAAGTTATGGCCTCCGGAAGTTCTTGAAGTTGGCTGAAGTTTCACTGCGAAAAATTTCGTAAGATTACTGTACCCGATTGTACATTGTACAAGGCCCTCCAACAAGTCCTCATACACCTTGTTTTGTTTTTCAAAGAACTATACTAATAGGTCTTTTTTTACGATAATAAAATCTTCCTATTTTGATTCATATATTGTGACCAAGTTTGTACCTTACAACATGATGTTATGTTTATTTGGAGAAAATCTAATAAAAAAGTAAAAATATATATTTTAGAAAATTTGAGGATATCACCAGTTACATTAAAATCTTTGTAGATCAATTTTTTGTTATTTAACCCCACAAGGCCCAAGGGGCTCAAACACTGCCCCTTTGCATTGGATTTTGAGATTTTTGACTTTTCTTCAAGATTGATCTTGGTAGTTTATTATTTAAAACCTTCTCATTGAAGTCTTGTTTTAGTATCAAAAATTTGATTTTGAAAATGTGCAATTATGATTTGTCTATTCAAGATTTTGTGCAAGGGTGTCCATTGCAAATCTTCACTTTATAGTGTTGAGAGCTCTTGGAAATGAGCCTAAAGTACACAAGAACTCGGAGAAACAATCACAATAGAAGTTTAATTTATAAAGTTGTAGAATAGATTTTGAGAAGCCGTAAATTGATTAGGTTAATGGCATGTTGTACTCTACATGCTCATATTTTCTTGGCATCCACAATTTTACATTTGAGATGTGAAAAGAGGATTGAAAGACCTCAAATCACTTTACTAGATTTAACGCCCTCATGGTCAAGTCTTATAATCTTTTGATCCATAAGTGAAATTATTGTGTTTTCTTTTCCTATGTAATCTCTAACATGTTGAGCTTGAATTTGTATGGTTACTTTTCAAAAATTGATAAAATTTGATTAGTTGTTAGCATTTTGTTCATCCTAGAGTAGATTTTCAGATACTCAAAAAGTCCAAGGGCGGTGAGGAGTTAAGGGGGTTCATTTTAGCTTAGAAGATATGTTGTTTGCCAAGCACAATGCAAGCTCTAAATTAAGGTGCCCTTACCATTCATGCTTTGAAGTGTATACATTGTAGTGCAACATTAGAGAAGATCTTACCATGGACTCTTGGAGGGTAATGCCGTAACGGCGTAACCCCAAACATTTAGTTGAAAGCTGGCAATGTGTAACTTACCCCAACAAAGAATGGCAACACCCAGTAGTCTTGTACGAGCAAGGAAAGGGAGTAGTCGTGGCAAGGGAAGCGAGGAAGGCGAGTGATAAGGGCATCCCCAATCTAGCAGGCATATTAGCCCCGCCAACTGTGTTAGACAGGGTCCGACTGCGACCCTCTTATAGAGCATGGCTTTTTCCCAATCCACCACCTCCCAATGCACATACCTTATGACACTCACTAACCACAACTTTTTATTAGTTTACGTTTTTTTTAAGTGCTTATGTGTGGCTGATTCATGTCAAAAGTATCTGAAATTCTATGAAATTACATCATTGTCAGAACTGGAGTGATATGCAGGACTTTCCAAATAGTGAAAATTTGCAAGAGAAGAGCTCTTATATGGAGAGCCTTGAAAAATGCAATATGGTTTTAACTGCTGCATTAAAGCCCATGTTTTTGCTCAAGTCCGATTTAAAGTCCAACACAAACTTTTACTTGCCTCTCTTACGGCTGCATTGGGGATGCCCTAAGGCAAGATTGGCGCAATCTAGCCCAAAATATTTACCTCATCATCGTCCGGATTGAATCTTCCGCAGACGTGGCTTGAGTTCTCAGCCACAAGTTCGTAAACCCTTCGCCACCACCAACATAGCACCAGCATAGCAGCGCGAGCCTGCAAATCCATTCATTGGCCTCCAAGGCATCCCCAATGAAACCGGTAAACATGCCTGGTATAAAAATCCTGATTTTTTATTTAACAATTGCATAATACAAAAATTATATGATTCGAATGGCGTGACTTTTCTTGTTGTAAAAACGCATGAAAACTTTTGCTTGGATATTGGTTGATTTAGATACTAAACATAGCATCAAATGTTAACTAGCTCCCAAAAAATGTAGGGGCCTCACCAAATTAAGCTTAAAAAGAGAGACATTAGCCAAGGGCATGGTGTAAATGATCATTATATCATGCCCTTGGCTAATTTCTCTCTTTTTAGGCTTGATTTGGTGAGGACCCTAAATTTTTTGGGAGCTAGCTAACATTTGATGCCATGTACCTAAATCAACCAATGTCCAAACCAAATGTTTTTTTGTGTTTTTACAACAAGAAAAGTCTTGGCATTCAAATCTTATGATTTTTGTAATTATGATCAATTATTGATTAAAAAATCAAGTTTGTTATACCGGGCTTGTTTATTGGTTGCATTAGGAATGCCCTAAGGGAATTTGCAACGCACCCAGCTAGCAAGGCTAGGTACTTTATATCTAATCTTTTAATAGAAAAAGAATTTTAACATTTTTTTAATTATTGGAAGAGCATTGAAAATATTGTTATGAAAACGTAATAAAATATGGTTTTGGACATTCACTAATTTAGATACATCCCATCAAATATTAGTCAGCTTCCAAAAAAATTAGAGGTTTCTCCAAATCAAGCCTAAAAGAGGAAATTCAACCAAGGGGATGGTATAATGACATCCCAATTCAGTCCCCTTTGCTGAATTTTTCTTTTTTAAATTTGATTTGGAAAGACCTCTAAATTTTTTGGAAGCTAACTAATATTTGATGGGATGTATCTAAATTAGTGAATGTCCAAATCCAACATTTATTATGTTTTCATAATAATATTTCTCAATGCCCTTCCAATCATAAAAAAATTATGTTAAAATTCATTGTCTATTAAAAGATCAAATATAAAGTATCGGGCCCTGCTAGCTAGGTGCACTGCAAATGCCCTAAGGGCAACTCTACTGGTGGCTGAAACACATTCAAAAGTGGATGAAAAGTGTTGAGGCCCCTCTCAAAACCCTCTCAAGACACTCTCTCCTATTGTGTCTAGCAAGGGCCCTTCAAGCCACTATTCATGCACTATTCACCTTAAGTTTAGTGAGCTTTATCCTCTATTTTCCTTGATAAGTGGCTAACTGCTTATATATGGGGCGTGTTGGAGTGTAAGGCCACCTTTTTGGAGAGCATGGGTGGAGATCAAGGGGCTTGAGAGCCGACCAAAATAGATGGAAAACTTTGAAAGAGCCCGGACTAGTGGAGATGCTCTAACCAACTTAGAGCATCTCTTGCAGCACGTCAAAAGAAGCTTCTGGAAACTAGGTTTGGAGGGGACAAGAGCAACAAGTAGCGCAATAGGGTGTGAAGTTCCCTTGTAGTCTGGAAGGTTTGAGAGCTTGCACCTACGTTACAACTAATTGCAAGTATACGTCTGGCGTTGCAACGTGAACGATGCTTGAACAGTGCTTGGCAAGGACCGTGATTCCATGAAGGGGGCTTGGAGAAAGCTCAAATTTGACATGAAAGTGACCAAGCCTAAAAGGCCCCGCTCTTGCACATCAACAAGTACAATGTTGGAGACTTGGATTGCAAAAGCCATTATGGGTGAAACGCAAAGGATTGTTTTGACGTGCTGCAGGAGATGCTCTTACCTAGTCCCCACTTGCCCTGGACCAATACTAGCCAAGTCTGTGGTGGTTATGGAGTGAGAGAGTTGAGGCCCCGCCGGTACATGCCCTCCATGTGGCCCTGGCGGGCTTGTTCCGGTGCAGTTTGGGGTTGCAATGGTCTCCTGTGCACTTGCTAGCCAACAACGTGAATTCCAACATGATCGGAGAAGTCTTGGAGGAATGCAGCCTGTTGCAAAACCTTTGCAAGGACTCTATGGGGTAAAATTAGTTGACCACCAAACGAACTCTGCACCGCAAAAAATCTCGAGTGTTTCGTTTTGGCTAGGAAATTATTCTCAGTGATAAATCTTTGCGCAAAACAATTACACCAATGACTACTCCAATTTTGCCATGATAACTATAATATGATGAAAAATCGTGCCCCATATTGTGGTGGTTTGTAACTCCCGATACTAGCTTTGCAAAGGCGGGGTACTTGGTTGTACGTGCACAAGTTTTAAAAAACTCAAAACTGAAAAAGCTAAAGTTTTGTTATAAATTACTTTGAAGTGTGATAGAGAAGTACATTAGTTGTCTTGGATCAGGGTTTTGATTTCTGTGATTGTCAAGGTCGATCGACTCGCACCCCAGAATGTACGCAGGTAAGAAAAATTTGGCTAAAATTGAAGAGAATGAAATAGATGTGAGTGTTCATCCAAAAAATTGCTAATATATGCTACTTTTATCCAAAATATGGTAAATTGGGTCTTTGCTGAAGAAGGGATCTGGCAATTTCATCCACGTTTTCACCAGAATTTCTTAATGTATTGGTAGCCAAACCACTTTTGAGGTAAGATTTAGGCAAAGATTTGCCACAAACTAAAGAACAATGTCTTGGATGATGGAATAAAGAATGAGTCTATCTTGGGGTCCCTAAAACCCACCACATATTTGACATGAGAGACAAAGTGACAACTCCCCACAGTTGCAACAATTGCATTAGGAGCAGCAAGAGGTTTGTTGCTATTTAGCAGGGAAACCCCATATTCGATCAATATGGAGTTGTCATTTATATATGAAGTGTATCTGGACATTGCATTTGTCCAAATACACTCCATATATAAATAACAACTCCATATTGATTGAATATGGGTTGAATGCTCTAGTAGGGATTTGTGAGCAGGATTTCTTTACTCCATATATAACTGACAACTCCATATTGATTGAATATGGGGTTGGATGCTCTAGTAGGGATTTGTGAGCAGGATTTTTTTTATAGTGTTGGTAATTTTTGCCAGATTTTCACTATCCACATTCCATTGGCTAATAAACAAAGGGATCAGCCACTATTGCTCCGCATCTGACAGAATCTATTGCCAATTTGAAAACATTTTGCAAGAAGAAAATGCACTATTTGTGAATTGTGAGGCATAAGTTTGTATTGGATATTTTTGTCACCATATAAAATTTCACCTATAATTATGTACATAGAATCATATACTTATTTATTTTAAATTTGTCTATTGAAAACTTGTCAACTGAATAAGAAAAAAAAATCATTGATTTTGAGCTCAAAATTGGTTCCCGTTCATAAAATTGTGGATCATTCCTCATCACTCACCATTTTACACTACAGAACATTGTTGTCCCACTTACCCACCCACCCAATGTCATTGTTGAGCTGCATTATAGCTCAATTGAGTGTGTCCTTACAATAGTGTTTAACCCTTGAGCGCTTGAGAGACATTATAATGTCTCTCAAAAAGCTGGGTCAACTCAATTTTGACCAATATAATCTCATTGCACGTTTGGTGAAAACACTTTCAATCAAGTTCAGCATGATGGAGACGCTTTCCACTAACAATTCATATGGTTTGATCTTGTGGATCTTATTTTTCAATCCACAAGGACAGTTTGATTGCACACAAGTCAATTTTTTTCCATTTCAGCTCTGGGCGCTCAGGGGTTAAAAGTATCTTGCAAAATCCATAACTATGGATTTTTCACACACAAGCCTATATATGGCCTATAGCTAATTTGCTATACTATAATTATATATAAATATAAGGGAAAATTACAAATTGGGGCATGAAAACGTAAAATATTACAAATAGGAGCGCGAATTCAAAATAATTATAAATAGGGGCGCAATTTTTTAAAAGATTGTAAGTTTTTTGTAATTTTTTTTGGTTTGTACATTGGTTATTTTAGATACATCACATTAAATGTTAGCTAGTTTCTAAAAAACTTAAAGGTCTATCCAAATCAAGCCTAAGTAAAGAAATTTTAGTAAAGGGGATGGCAATTTCTGGAAACTTTTAATTTTTTTGAAAGTTAGTTTGAATGTGATGTATCTAAATCAATCAATGTCCAAACCAATAAAAAAAAATCACAATTTTTTTGAAAATGTGCCCTTATTTGTAATTTCCCCTAAATATAAGTATGAGTATAAATATAAATATATAAATGTATAAATATATATATATAACAATATATATATACATATATTATAATTATAATTATAATTATATTGAATTTGACTAAATTTTTCAACCAATGTTTTTACATTCTAACCTAAGAGCATCTCCACCAGTCTAGGCTCTTTCAAAGTCTCTCATTTGTTTTGAGAGGCCCTCAAGCTCCTTGATCTCCACCCATGACCTTCATATAGGTGGCATTGCACTCCAACACACCCCATAAACAATCATTTGACCACTTCTCAAGGAAAGTAGAAGATAAAGTTCACTAAATTTAGGATGAAATGTGCCAAATAGCGTCTTGAAGGGCCCTTGCTAGGACATGGACTAGAAACGGTAGGACATAATGTCAAGAGAGGGTTTTGAGAGGGCCCGCAACACTTTTCATCCACTTTGAGTGTGATGGAGTCACCAATGGAGATGCTCTAACAATACATCAATGCCTAGTTCTCCCCGCACATCACATACTCATAAAGCAATTCCTTTCTTTTCCTTTCCTTCCTTGCCTTCCAATGGTGCCTCCAATGCTTGTAGCATTTGGTACATGCACATGGAAGCATAATCTGAGTTTGTGATGCCCAATGGGGAAAAAATGGACCACTTTTTTGGGAGAGCGGGCCCGTACGTGCGAGAGGGGAGAATCACGTACAGGACCCCTCTCAAACCAAAATTTGGATGTGGGGTAATCAAGGCGAGGGGGAGGGGCAAGCAAAAAGTGGCCGCAATGCTAAACCAGTTTATGGGTTCATGTGCGTGGGCCAACTATCATCCGGACCTGACCAATGTTAGCTAACCACTAGTTCAAAGCTAACCGGTTGAAATGAAAGAAATTTGTTTGCAATTTATAAACATTGGCTGAAAAACTGGTTAAAAATCTTTAAAAATTCTATTTACATTACTAAATAGAGAAAATAACAGAAATAGTTCTTATAAAACGGTTCAGTATGGGAATTGAAGGAAATCAACCGAAAAATCTCAAAATATTTCCCGGACCCTGGACCAGACAGTTCTCTTCCGCGTTTCAGTCTGAAAAGATTCCCATGCCCAGCCTGCCGCGCCTACGTCAGTGCCAACTTGGTCCTTGCACCCTCACTAGTTACTAGCTAGCTTCAGCCTACATTAGTGCTGCCTGCCTGCCAGGTGGCCACTCAGGCTCTCAGCTTCTGGACTGGAAATCACAATCACCCCGGCCTGCCTGCCTGCAGCCTGCCTGCCGTGCCTGCTAGGCTGCTACAGTTAGGAACTTAACTCCCTCGTGCTCCATTGCTCCAGCCTTGCCCAAAAATCTCTGCACTTTGTTTTATGGGCCACTGCAGACATGCTTTCCCTTGCAGCGTCAGTACTACTAAAGGTAGACACACCCATACCCGTCTGTTTAACCCTTTAACCCTATAATGCCGGACCTATGATCACTACTTATAAGCTTTAGCGCCTATCATTAAATTTGTTGTCATTTGGCAACTAGATTTGAAAGAAAAAATTTAAATTTATTTTTCAAAATGAAACTACATATCTTCTATACTTCACGAAAAAAATATATTTATTTTGTGCAAAATACTTTTTTTTGAGAATTTTTGAAGAAAGAGTGAAGAAAAATCATATCAAATAAAAAATTATCCCAAAAAATCTGAAACTTTCACCATGAGTGTATATTTTACGGGGGAAAATCATAGTATAAACCCAACTTCCATGTCATTCTATGTTTAGAATTCAATAGGCATTAAAAATAGACCCAAAGTTCAAATCGTAATGAAATATTGAATGATAGGACTTTTTTCATAATTCAAACTAGAGTAGAAACTAGAGTACACAACCTTCATTTGAATACTTGAGCTCAAACTCAAAAAACATCATTTTTATGGGGAAATTTTGGTTTTAGAGCAAGATACACAATCTTCCAAAATACATTGAAATATCATATTTTGGTGGTCTGTTCTTTTCACTAAACTCTCATTTACATGAAGACAAACATTAATAAGATTTCAAAATCAATTGCATACTCTTCATAAACCACCATAAAAGATCCTCAAGGAAATCATGGATGAAAATTTGCTTTTACTGTCCTTCCAGCTTGCCCAACTCTTGTTCAAATGCCAAAAAATGGCTCCCACTGCGTTAGAGGGTGAAGGACCACGCAGCCATATTTTGGTCCTTGGGAGTGGTTTTTGGCTTGTAGTTTGAAATCGCTCAATAATTTGGAATTTGGTCTTGAAGTTTGTATGTGATCACAAGAGTTTTGCATCCATCTAAAAAAATAACAATGCAATCGGGTATGTGAGTTGACAAATAATGGTGTTTATACGGCATGGCTTCAAAATACATATCCATTCTTTTGTCAAAGATGGATCAAAGCAATAACACAATACATCAAACATCCAAGAAGAATGTCAAATTTCAATTGCACAATTCTAATTTTAAAAAAATTGCTTAAGAAATACACTTGTATTGTTTTCCTATGCAATAGTAGTATAATTGTAGTATTTGAAGATCTACTAAAATGGTGTTGCCATTTTGGCTTTAAAATTTGTCATCCTACATTTAAGGCCAATTCTTGATTGTTTTCACCAATTGAATTTTCTAAAATAATTATCAAATTTCTTATAGAATTGTTTTAGGTTAGCAAAGAAAGTAGGTTTTTTGACCCCTTTTGTCTACTTAGCTACACCTTGTGCTTGCTAGTTTTGTCTATTTTGTGTGAAACTAGTCTTATTGTAAAGGTGGGAAACCTTGCTTTTTAGAAATGTAAGGCTCTTTTCAATCAAAGCTTGCAGGAAGCGTTAACATTGAAAACCACACAACCATGAATTGCTATAGATTTTCTGCATACGGCTCACTCAATCATTATAATGTTTCACCTCCAACGGTAGATCTAGCTGAAATTTTGGTGCTTTATAGGAAACAAGATGTACTTCCCATTTGTACTGTTGGATTATTGAAAATGGGTCCATATTTGAGTCAATTGCACATCTAAGCTTACATCCCATGTTTTTAGTGGATTTTGTGAAAATGGGTGTGGTCCTTAAAGGGTGAAGGGTTTAGGGTACCTCAAGGTCTCACAAAATTCAGGAAAAAAATCCATAGGGTTAGCCTTTTAACAAGCTATCATGGAATGTTAATTTTGTGGAAAAAATACTGTAGAATATTATATATGAAAGGGCAAAGTTACAGCTCATAGAGTCCTTATTAGCAACTCTAGACTAACCTTAAAACTACTTGGATGTGTTCCTATAACAGTACTTGACGGTCTCAATCTCAACCCTCCTAAAGCAGTTTAGCAACTGATATGTGATAGAATTTGCTTGTGCAAGCTGCGTTCACTGCTCCACTATGGATTCAATAGTGTGTGTTGAAACCCTCAAAAGTAGGGTGCAATATTGGGAACCAATTGGGGATGGGTGTCTCTACCTTAATGAATCCAAATTGGAGCAGTGAATGTTGCTTGCAAAATCAAATTCTGCCACATGTCACTACAACGGAAATTGTCCAAAATAACTGAAACATGTCCAAATCAACATGGCCAAATCTACAGAAATTGTCCAATTTTATAGTCTTTTTGTCATTTTGGACACATTTAGTTAATTTGGACACATCAATTAGAACACAATTTCTTGTAGTGAGTCAGTTGCTAAGATGCTTTGCAATCGTCAAGTGCCATTATAGGAACACATCCAAGCAATTTCAATATTGGTCTAGAGTTGCTTTTAGGGACCGTATGAGTTGTAACTTTGCCCTTTGATATAAAATATTTTGCTATATTTTTTTTCACGTAAATGTTGTTCCATGATAGCTTGTTGAAAGACTAACTCTATGGATTTATTTCATGAATTTTCCAAGACCTTGAAGTGCCCTAAACCTTTAACCCCTCAAGGCCCAGTTGTCCCCTTGGGGAACAAATGGGGTTTTGGGCATGTACTTACAACTAAACTACTTTGTGTGATTTTCTAAAACTTTTATGAAAGAAGATAGGGAAATCAAAGATCTGCACGAGCATCTAGTTTTTTCTTCAAACCGACATTTATTGAAAAAGTTATGCATGAATTTTTGGAAAACAAGGGAAGGCAAGCAACCCAAAAAATTTTAAAAATTGCATATAAAAAAAAGAAATCTGAAACTGGTTCCCCAGATTTATATATATGTGGGGAGCTTTGAACAATTCAATTTCAATTAATGAGATGAAAGATATGAAGAGTTTGAGTTTGTGGGTAGGTGTGATTTCTCTCCAAACCACACCTACCCGCAAACTAATACTTCTCATAACTTTCATCTCATTAATCAAAATTGAATGATTCAAAGCTCCCCACATATATATAAATCTAGGGAACCAATTTCAGATTTTTATTTAAAATAAATGCTATTTTTTAAAAAGTTTTTGGGCTGCCCTCCTTCCCCGTATTTAGAAATTCATGCATAGCTTTTCAACAAATGTTGAAATGAAGAAGATATTAGATGCCCATGCTTATCTTAGAATTCCCCATCTTCTTCCATAAAATTTTCAAAAAATCACAAAAAATCATTTAGTTGTAAGTACATGCCCAAAATCC